>JAYESA010000005.1:176918311-177135811 GCA_036927795.1 Iris macrosiphon | reverse complement strand
TTCAATATATATATTGTGTATACGTATTCAATAATAAATATTAATATGTATTTTGGTGTATATATATACGTAGTATATATATATAATTATTTTGGTATATATGTACATGTATACATATATATATATAGTATAAGTTAATATGTATTTTGGTATATGTACATATTTTGGTGTGTATATATACGTAGCTTATATATATATTATATTGGTATATTTATACTTGTATATAATATAAGTACTAATTTGGTATATATATATATATATATATATATTTGTTTTGGTATTTTGGTGTATATATATATATATATATATATATATATATATATATATATATATATATATATACTTGTATACATATATGGTATATTTTTATTAGTGTATATATATGTATAAATATATATATATTCTTAAATAATGGGTGTTATGTATATTTTTAACATATAAATATATATATAATATATATTTCTATTTAATGTATATACACTTATACATATTTTGTATATACTTTGGTATAACCATATATATGTATTATATTTAATTATTGATATATGTATATATATATATATACTAGGCGACCCCAGTATAATTACGAATACCCCGTATTTAAATGGACCTATGACCCTGTGAACTGTTAGTTGTCTGCCACGCGTACACTGACGTACTGGCAAGCCCCGTACCATTTTGATCGTCTGTCTTGCCCAGCAATCACAGACGCGACGCCCGTGCAACTTGACGCACTTAACCCTAGCTGACTAGTACCATACCTGGCATAGCCCTGAGGCCAGTGTTTTGTGATTGTGTGTTAGTATAGCATCTGATACAAATGTTACCTTTATTATATGTCTATAGGACTGTTGGATCATCCAGACGATACTCTGGGACAGGATATTGGTTTTACCAGCTAAGGACCCAAGGCGAGTACATTCTCTGATTAGCTTCTTGTTTATGATATCCCCTATATTCATTGTATCTAGTGTAAATATCCATGCTCTTGACACGATGGTTACACGGATTGGTGTATACGGATCTCGTCATGAGATGTTATTCCTTATTCATGGTGTAGCTTGTACAAGTCTTGTTTCCTTGTTATCTTGTGCATGTACAGACACTAATTTTTGGGGAGATTTGCTACCTTCCTAGGGAATCCCGTGCCATAGCGTACCATGGTTGGATCTACTATACCAGTCGGGTGGGGAGTATTTTAGTGTAGATATGTGATCATACCCTTCATGTATAAGTCTTGCTCACATGTTAGTGTTGGTCATACACCGCACGTATGACTAGCCAGGCCCTTATACCTGTACAAGTTCCCAAGCCGATCACATGTTAAAGCTAGTACTCACACACTTAGTCATAGTATTCTTGTTCATTGACATATTATTCCTTCCCGTATTTACTTACAGTATTTTCCAGTATTTTTCTTTATTGTATATCTCCCGTACATACACATGCAGCTTGTATATTTCCATCTATATACTGCTACATAGCTTATATCATTGATATAGAACTGCTATTAGAAATGTACTTTGCTCCTTCCTGACTGGAAATATTTTTCCAGACTATGCCTTAGAGGACCGCTGTCCGACACTTTATGGACCATATGGTGAGTAGCTGCAGACTTGGACTCGGTAGTTCAGTTGTGATTCTGGAAGGTCTAACCGGAATCACTAGTTATCTAGTTAGTTCTTTTAGCAGTTCATTTGGTACCGGATTTGTCTCCGGCATTCTTGTTGAGACTTGGATATTTGTTGAGTTAGATTATTTACTTTTAGATTTGTGTTGTGTTCTTATTTATTTTTTCGATATCTTATCGTGCTGTAGTTATGTGATTGAGTATGTTGTTCATTTATATTGTGTCATCCATGCCTCCTTATGGAGATTGGATGCTTGTGTGAGATTACTTAGATAAAATCATGACCTAGACAGCGTTCTACCGCCGATGTTGCGGCGTAGGCTGGACGTACCCACGTACTCGTGCCCCAATTCTGGGTGCGGATCATGACAATGATAAATACACAATTAACCAAATTAAAATAAAAAAATACCCTGCTCTGGAAATGGGGTAGTGACAGAGGTACTCCTCCACTCTGAGCATTAGACCTCTTCTGGCCTTCTGGCCTTGCCGATAACCTTTGTATGGTAAGCTTATGCCTCCGAGCTACTATCAGTACCTCTTCATAAGTCTGGTAGTTGTTCCCCTCTACCAGTTATAAAATCTTCAAATAAAGTCTTTGTTGGAACCTTATTGCTCTATCCGACTCCGTAGCTACCATAGTTGGAACGAATCTACTCAGCCTGTAAAACTCGGCTGCATATCCATCTACTATTCTACCGGCCTGCTTGAGACTGATAAATCTCTGTTGAAGCCCATACTGCGCTATGACTCCAAAATATTTAGCCCTAAATCGAGCCCTGAAACTATTCCAAGAGATGGGATGCCTCAAGCTAACCTCTATTGACGCCCACCAGTCACGGGCAAGGTCTTGAAGCTGCAATCGAACTTGATCAACTTGTTCATCAGCCAAAACCCTTGTTGCTGCCATAATAACCTCAATATCCTGTAACCAGGCATCTGCTGTGATGGCATCCTCTGTACCATCGAAGTACCTTAGGTTAAGTCGGCAAAATCTAACCGATGCCCCTGAATTTGTCATTCCTCCTCTTTTCAGGGCCGTTTGCAAACCCTAACTCAACAAGATATTTTGTTCTTGCTGTTGAAACTGCTGATGCTGTTGCACCACCATCTGGTGCTGCTGCGTAGCCATCAATCCTCAGAGGATCTCCAGCAATGCCGGGGTGTCAAGTACCACTAGTACTGCTGGTACTACTGAGGGTACGGGCATTTTAGGGGCTGGTTGCTCGATATGTCCCACTTTTGGTTCCACTGTGACATCTTGTTCAATTTCTGGCTCTATTAGAATTTGACTCTGAACAGGCGCTACCTCTTGTTGTTGCCCAGGGGAACCTTGTCCTTTCATGCCTGCTGCTACAGCAACTGAAGAAGCCCTAAAGAAAATGATAAGAACCATTAAGAACAGGACAAGAAGGATCAAGTAGGCAAGCAGTTTAACAATTTAAGCGGTGGTATCGAGGAAGATGAAGCAAGATATCAAGGAGGACAAATTTTGATTGAGACTCCTATGACCATAACAGCCCATAAGTCTAAAAACACATACTTGCATGGGCCACCACTAAAATCTTGTCATGCCTCAGCTCCCCCTTACAAGGTATAGAACGTCGTACGGCGGTCACGGCTGTAACTAGACAAGGAGCATACTACAAGCAAGTCACTTAGGGTCACATAGAACATCTATTGTCTCAATCAGTCAAATAAGAACAGTAAACATAGAATATATATGACAGGGAAGTAAGGCGTCCCAAACATCCTGCCACAATATTCAAGAAACCAGCTGTGCAAAAATGAGAAGGCTGACAGAGTAACAAGGGTACATGGCCATGATCAGCTACAGTCTGATTAATTATAATCATGTAGGAAACTAAATATCCAGATTCACGGCCAACAAGTGTCGGTAGCTAAACACCAAAAATGAGTAAAATGTGAAATAAGGAGCAGGAAAGAAAAGACACACTCGTTTCCCTCAGTGGCCATCCGCCTGGTGCGCGCCATTGTTCAAGGGGAAGTACGCTTGATCTTCGGGTGCTGGCTCTAAACCTGGCCATGCAAAACCAGTGGGGTTAGACCCCAAATAGCAAGTACCACAAAGGAAGCGCAAATGCAGAAATAAAACCAGATTATGAAATATATATATATAGTCTGTCTCGTAGTTTCGATTCATAGTCTATCATGACGCAACAATATAACCCTACAACCAAACAAGGACAAGGGTTAAACCATCGCACCATGATAGTCCATGTCCCTAGACTATTTGACAACATATACAATACACAAACGCGCTAAGTTACATAATCGGCCAATCGCTTGTATTGCTTACTATATAGAGTTTAGGTTATCCCAGAGGTATTATGAATATAGGAATCCTCGGATCGAACCAGGTACTAGCAGGGTTAGCCGAGCCACAAATTGCCGCATAGCACATAGTAGTATGCACCGGTCCCTCGTAAGGCCACCGTGCTAAGATCGTATAGAACACATAGTATCATATAATAGTCGGATATTGCCATCCACTAATGAGGATTTCAACAATATCTATGGGGACCAACCTGCACACCCCAATTCAGATGACTGGAGGTGGCTATTTAGGCACAATCTCGAGATTCTATTCCATCCTAATGCTCTACAAGTTTAGTTACCTAGTTAACTCTAATGTTAATTGGAATCTCATAGCGTGGTCACATGGTATTTCTCTTATATGACGTACCATAGTACGGCCACGCTAGATACGAATCCACTTTGTCACTTGATAGTTCAATTTGGATTCACCCCAGCGTGATGCAACATTCAACAAATCTTAGCCACGCTTGTCATTGACTAACCCTCATGTCCATGCTAGAGATTGAGTCATATCACATGTCACGTAGCGCATAGGTATACCGCAGTATAAACATGTAATATAATCGCATAGAAACACTTAGCACGTAGGAACACATAGAACGTAGTACGTGTATCAGCACTAATACAAGTGGTCGGGTCATGACGCATAGATGGGTCTAATACTTTTGTGGTCATCAAAGTCATATATACAACTCATAAAGTCCAAACGAACATTCAACCAAAACTAGTCCAATAGAACGTGTGCAAGGGGCCGCATGTGTGTAGAAGGATCAAGGCCACATGGGAATCAGCTGTCGCATAAGATCAGCTGCCGCATAGAGTAGGCTGCCGCATAAGATCAGTTGCCGCATAGAGTAGGCTTAGGTCTACTCCTCGGGTTAAGTGATGAAGCGACAAAAAATAAAGTGTCAATGATGTGACATAAAGTATGATGTGACATAAAGTATATCAAGAAGAAAAGACAAAACCATAGAAAAATGAGTCAAGGATGTGCCAAAGATGCCCTAAAGTTCAAAGTCATGCGTCCAAGGGAAGGTGGTCGCATGCTCTGTTTGCCGCATAAGTTCGATGTCGCATGGAGTTCGATGCCGCATGGAGTATCTTTTGGACTTAGCAAATTTCTCATTCATTCAGCAAGTGAATGCACAAAATGTTCAAGGATACTTGTATAGATCAGCAGTCATTGTAGAAGCATGCAAAATACGCTGGATAGCTATACGCAGCATGTTGGTGCTGGGCAGCATAAAAAGATGACTTCGGAGCCATCAGCGTACAACAGAGCTTTTCTGCTAAGTACAGCGTAAAATATAAAGCTCAAGGACTATCTGCGTAATGCAGTATGTCCAGGTTGCTTCAGCGTAAAAAGGGTGCTATATCGCCTTTATGGCGTAAAACTCATCCGCTTTTAATGCAGCATTGAAGTGTACGAGGAACGCTTTGTATTCCTCAAAATAAATCTGTCAAATCATGCAGTGAACCTGACGTCTGACTCCTGACAAAGAGTACTGCACGACTACCCAGACGACGGCTATAATGATGGCGTGGCACAGCGACCCAGACTGTCGTTTAGTAACATTTCCTTGGCGTAAACCGCTTTTACGCATACAAGAGAATACGCTGCCTAGTTTTACACAGGCAGATGTGAGCTATTTACGCTCCACAGAAGATAAATAGGCTGCCACGTCAAAAGCTGCTCTTCGTACAGGGCTCGAGGCACGTCTCTGTATTTAATGCGCAGAATAATGGCAGATCTTCAAGACACGCCTCTGTATTTAAGGCGCAGAATGATGACAGATCTTCGAGACACGTCTCTGCATTTAATGCGCAGAATGGTGGCAGATCTTCAAGACACGCCTCTGCATTTAATGCGCAGGATGGGGGCAGATCTCTGCATTTAATGCAAGAGATTTGATTATATCTCCAAAAGCCGTAATTTCGGCTAAAACGTCCACATCATCACTTTTGCACATTACGCCATCAGGCTATTCTCAGCTATGGGAGCACGTTATACGCTATCTTCTTGAAATATGCCAACTCAAGCTATATTTGCATTGGTGCGTATTAAAGCTATTCGGTCCGGAATTCGCTCAAAGCCTCAGTCAAGGAAAGAGCATCAGGCTTCTACGCCCACTCGGCTTCTATGCCTACTCGGCTTCTATGCCCACTCGGCTTCTACGCCCACTCGGCTTCTATGCCCACTCGGCTTCTATGCCTGTTCGGCTTCTACGCCTACTCGGCTTCTATACCGGTTTGATAACTCTTTGGCTTCTACGCCATAGTGACAATTATTGGCTTCTACGCCAACCTTTTCTACGCGAGGGATAACTACCTACGTGGCTTTTATGCCGTGATCTTCGCAGCAGTTATACGCATTATCTCTTAATGGGACACGCGTCACACGCTCATTCAGGAGATCATTTATACGCGGGCAACGATTATTGTAACCATCGCATAAAAGGTGCCATACTTTCCACTGCTCGGCTTTTACGCTGACTGGATGGTTATCGACTGCAGATCAGACTCCCATAGCAATATTTACCCAGATTAAAAAATTGTACTTGACATCCTCGTATAAGATTAATTATACTTCTTATTTGTAAACCAAAGAGCGGATTTCGTATAAACCTTGTCTTATTTCTTTCGTTTATTATCAAACATAAGATGGCGACTCTGCCTGGGATATCTTTCTCTTTTGGGGAGAAAGCAATTGCTCAACACGATGCGGTATCTGTAGGATCCGTAAAGAAGACCCTGGTCGTCTAGTTCGACCAGTCTGCCTACGAAGATATGCTTCGAGCAGGGGGTAGCTCTCACTCTCTCTCTGTCCAAGACAACAGAAAGCTGCGTAAGGTCTGGATGCCCAAGACATCCCCTACCATTCATGTCGACTCTCCGATCTCTCCGACCAACCAGGTTGTAACTGCACAACCTTCGCGCTCTGCGCGTAAAACTCTGTCTCCCGTCCGTGACGTGGTAGACAAAACTTCTGACGATGCCTCAACGCTAGTCCAAAAGTCTACTCTGCGCTCTGCGCGTAAAATCCAGTCTCCCGTCGATGACGTGGCAGACAGAATTTCTGACAATGCCTTAGCGCCAAAACAGAAATTCTAAACGCGCTCCGCGCGTAAAAATGTATCTGCCCTCCGCGAAAAAGTAGATGATCCCTGCAATCTACGCAAGGGAAAGCAAGTGGTGGACTGCTCAACTTCTCGACCTTTACGCCAGCAAGGAAAGAATCTGCCCGCCCTCCGAATTATGCGAGAGGCTGATGGCTGACTGGGGACCTCCTTAGCTTTACGCCAACCTGAGCAGAGCTCCAAATTACGCCAGGTGAAGCCCCTCAGCGTAAAGAAGGCTCAGTTTGTGGAAAGACACACTCCTCGGGGATTATCCGCTACCCAGATGGCCAACCTGTTGTATATGGGTGGCACAGGGAGAACTATGGTTCCCAACATCCGCATGCCCACTGAGGTGAACAGAAGGAACAAGCCATCTTCTTCTTCTTCTTCTTCTGTAAATCCTCCTGACCTGCGTGAGTATCTGATCCAGAAATACAAGGATAGGGGATCTTCCAGCATGTCTATTACGCCTCCTAGGGAGCATTATTGTAATAGTCATAAAATTGTAGTTAATTATTGCTATTCTGAAGCAAAACGGTCGGTTTTCGACCGGTTGAGCTACTCTCCATATTTCCAGGAAGAAGAGCCCACACATGCATCAGTGAACATGGCTTCACACGTATCTAGAGGAAGGTCGAACTCAAGACGTCATCCCTCTAGAACTCCGAGCCGAAGGAGATTCAACAAGCTCTTTAGGAACACTGAAGCTGGGGTGTTCCAAAATACCCGTTCGAGGTCACGACAACCGGCTTCGTACTCTTCTGATTCCGATGTTGGGGGTCGCCAGTCTCCCGAATCAGATGCTGAAAGTATAGAGTCAACTTCTACAGAGACCTATACTAATCCTTCAACAACACCTAGGAAGATGGAAGTTTATGCCATTGGAGATGAACGCGAGGAAGCTTCTCCGTCGGGGAGCACTGAGCAACGCGTTGCTGTACTGGAGACTTCTCTGAAAGAGATACAATCCATGATGGAGAACATGCACCAGATGATGCTGACTCAACACACAGCTGCTATGGCTCAAGCATCGGTCCCTCTAACTCAGATACGTGTGGGGGTGGACTTACCACCATCCAACGCGATCCAAGAGCCTGCTCTAGATCAGGAGTCAACAGCTCCTCTGCTTCCTCATTCGAAGAATAATATCCCGACTGGGTCGTCAATGTTGTCCCGGTCATGAAGAAAAATGGGAAAGTACGTGTCTGCATCAATTACCTAGATCTGAATGCGGCCTGCCCCAAGGATGAGTTTCCTCTTCCCATTACAGACGTCATGATTGACAATACATGCGGTTTTGAACGTATGTCTTTCATGGACAAATTTTTAGGATACAATCAAATCAAGATGCATCCTGGAGATGAGAAGCATACTGCCTTCCAGACTCCATTGGGGGTATATTGCTATACCGTCATGCCCTTCGGATTGAAGAATGCCGGGGCTACGTACCAACGGGCTATGAGTAACATATTCTATGAGCATTTACGCAAAATAGTGGAATGTTACGTAGACGATGTAGCTGTCAAAAGCCGCCTCAAGGATAATTATATCCAAGACTTGAAGACAGTATTTGAGTTGATGCGCCAACATCAACTCAAAATGAATCCTACAAAGTCCTTTCTGGGTGTATCTAGTGGCAAATTCCTGGGATTTGTCATTACCGCTAAAGGTATTCAAGTGGACCCTGATAAAGTCAAGGCCATCTTAGAAATGCGACCGCCCCGTAATCTGAGAGAATTCAGGAGATTTCAAGGTCGTCTGGCTTATATCCGGAGATTCATATCCAACCTCTCCGAGAGGTGTCAGCCTTTTTCTCGTCTCATGAAGAAAGGTGTATCCTTCGTATGGGACGAAGCCTGTCAGCAAGCGTTTAATGATATCAAACGCTACCTCACTAATCCGCCAGTTCTGGTGCCTCCCGTCATAGGAAGATCATTCTTACTGTATGTTCGAGCGATGGATCATTCTCTGGGAGCTCTTCTCGCACAGAAGAACGATGTGGGTCATGAACAGGCTATCTACTATCTAAGCAGGATGATGGTCGGAGCTGAACACCGGTACAGTCCAGTGGAAAAATAATGCTTGGCTCTGATGTTCGCTATTCAGAAAATACGACACTATGTCACAGGCCAGACTATTCATATCATCTCCAGGATCAATCCTCTTCGGGTACTGATGAACAAGCCAAGCGTTCTTAATTCCCGACTCGCGACTTGGGCGATGTTATTAACACCGTATGACATGGTGTATGTCCCTCAGAAGTCCATTAAAGGCCAAGCGTTGGTTGATTTTCTAGCTGCTCATCCGATCCCGAAGACCTCTAAACTATACGAGGACATTCCCGACGAAGTTGTAGAATGTAATTCTGCAATGGAAAGTGATGCATGGCAACTATTCTTCGATGGTGCCTCCAGGACTGGTCCCAGGGAAAACGTGGTTTCAGGAGTAGGAATTATCCTAGTTACTCCTGATAAACTCGTCATCTATCGAGCATATTCTCTTAGCGAGCCCTGTTCTAATAATGTGGCAGAGTATAACGCTCTCCTAATCGGGCTCCAAGTCGCTAAAGAATTAGGCGTCGAATCTCTGGAAGCTTTCGGTAATTCTCTGATGATCGTCAATCAAGTTAGAGGAATATATGAAGCCCGGAATCCAAACCTTATCCCCTATCCCCGAGCAATGGTCGAGATAGACATGACATTCAAAGGGTTCTTCCTAAAACATGTGCCTCGCTCTCAGAATCTGGAAGCTGATACCTTGGCCAATCTAGCTGCAGATTTAGCTATTCCTATAAGAAGGCAGAATTCGGTGATCCTTCTTAACAGAGATTTGTTCTGTGTGAGAAACAACTTTCACATAGAACGCAGCTACGCTGTGAACACCGATCCTCCTAAGAGAGACTGGAGAAGTCCCTTTATAGATTTTGTGGCATACGAAATCTTGCCGGAGGACCCTAAAGAAGCAGTATCCATCAAAAGACGATCATTAGGCTTCTACTTTGATGCGTCTTCACAGTGTCTATATCGCCGGACCTACGATGGACTGCTATTGAGATATCTCTCCGATGATGAGGCACAGCGGATTATCCGTGAAGCTCACGACGGCGTATGCGGAGCGCATCAACCCGGTCCTAAGCTACATGATCGTATCAGGAGGATGGGCTATTACTTGCCTACTATGATCACGGATGCAATAAAATTTGTAAGACAATGCAAAGCCTGCCAGGTTCATGCAGACTTTATACATCAATCTTCTGAATATCTACATCCTACGGTTGCATCCTGGCCTTTCGAAGCATGGGGTATGGACATCATTGGTCCTATTCACCCGTCTTCTTCCAGAGGTCACCGGTTCATACTGGCCATTACGGATTATTTCTCCAAATGGGCAGAGGCGATCCCTCTTGCTGAGGTAAA
Source organism: Iris macrosiphon (assembly GCA_036927795.1). Lineage (NCBI taxonomy): Eukaryota > Viridiplantae > Streptophyta > Magnoliopsida > Asparagales > Iridaceae > Iris > Iris macrosiphon. The sequence continues at coordinate 177,125,306 of JAYESA010000005.1, read as the reverse complement.
GACATCTAATGTGATCAGCTTCATCAAGCATCACGTCATTTATCGCTTTGGGATACCCCGGAGGATAATTCACTACAATGGGCCTCAATTCATCAGCCAAGCGTTTCATCGATTTTGCGATAAAAATCGGATACAAAATGTGGCCTCTACGGCATATAATCCTGCTGCTAATGGTTTGGCAGAAGCTTTCAACAAAACTATTATCAAGCTCTTGAAAAAGTTCGTCTCTTCGAACAAGAGAGATTGGAATGAGAAGCTGGAAGAATGTCTCTGGGCATACCGCACAACAGTACGGGCACCGACAGGTTGTACCCCATTCTCATTGGTTTACGGGAGTGAAGCAGTTCTTCCCATCGAGGTCCAAATTCTGTCACTCAGGATAGTAGTGGCTAATGAGTTGACTCAAGAAAAGAATGACCTGTTAAGGCTTCAAGAGCTAGAAGGATTAGACGAGAAACGCCTTCAGGCTCAACAGTGCATCGCGCTCTACCAGGCACGCTCAACAGTTCTTCCCATATGGGAAGGCCCTTATGTGATCGAAACGACGTTCTCAAATGGCGCTTATAGGTTAGCCAAGCCTAATGGAGACTTGTTAATGGCTCCTATCAATGGCAAATTCCTGAAGAGGTACTACGCTTAACCTCCTTTGCTCGAATGGAGTATGGTGAAGATCTCATTCTGACAATACTACTTCCAAAATGAAACTAGTTAGAGCATATTCTATCATATCCATATAACCTCTGAATAGATATGTTTAACTAATTTGGAACTTCAAGACCTATCACGTCTATATTACCTCTCATAGTGTTTTGTGTACAAATTTTAGTGGGAGCATATTCTATCATGTCCATATAATCTCTGAATAGATATGTCCAGCTGAAGCTTACCGAGAGTATATCACGTCTATATTACCTCTGATATCACTTTCACCCAAAGCTGTCATTTATATTCCAAAATGATAGGTCCACAAAGTCAGATAAAAGCCTCTTTACTATTCCCAGAAAGAGCAAAATTATATTGAAAAGCAAAAAAAGTACATCATTTGGGGGGAGCGGTTAGGTCGCGAATCTGCTGCGCCAGAGCAACCATTCTCTCATCCCTGGAGTTCAAGACATCGGCGCGAGCCCGTTCCAACATTGTCGCATCATTGTTCAAAGCAGATAGCTCGGACCGAGCACGTACAAAACCTGAGTGGATGATACCCACATGTGCCAGGTTCTGCTGAGCAATCTCCATTCGATCCTTCAGTATATCTCGAGTTGCCGACAAAGTGAGAGCCTTCGCCTCTGATTGAGCGAGCTCATCTCTCAATCTGCGGGCCCTCGCTGTCTCCTCCTTATATTCGTCTTCGTACTGAGTTAGCTGAGGAATGACGTACTCCAATTTGGTACGCTCATGATCTATCTCCTGCTGCTGTTCCTGGACGGATTTATTCAGAGATTCCAGTTGCCCAGCAAGCTCTGCAGTCAGGGAGTCATACCTAGCTTGAACGAGACCGTCAATGTTGCCTCGAGATAGCTGCAAATAATCGTTAATGGGTTATTCCAAACTATTAACTATCTGCTCCAGTGTGTCAGCTATCCCAGTGTCGTTAAATTCTCTGATCGGCACTATCGCTAACCGAGAGGACCTCCTCAGAGCCTCGAAGCTTAGATTCTTCTCCAACACCATTGATATTAGCGTTTTTAAGGTGGTATAGAAGATACTAGTATACTGCTCAGTCAGCATGGCTAGATCCGAATGAACGCTGGAAGTGGCTGCAATATTGGCGAACCTCTCTCCAGGAACGACCGCAGACGATGTTGCCACAGTCGTCGCCTCAACAGATGGTGCGACAAAAAAAGATGTGCCAACACCGGACGAAGTGACCGGCGGACTCAAAGGAGGCATTGTCGCAATAACAGGCTCATCCTCCTCTTGAGATATCGGAACCATTTCGGGCGAGCCGGCACCCGAAAATATTTCCTCTTCGAAGTCGGGCACCTCCATGTCATCGCCAGGAGCTGAAACAAAGCCAAAAGGCGCGTCAATACTGCCCTCCCCATAGATGCCTTCCCCTGAAAAGAAGACAAAAGAGAGTTAATATCAAAATGATGTTAATTTTTCTAGAAAGAGGCGTAAAGACGACATTTATCCATGGCCGATGGTATATATGTCGCGTCTGCGGCCAGTACAGCTAAATTATTTCTTAATGATGCTAAGCGAGCTGTCATATCTGGAGAAGGGGGTGTGCTAACTGACATCGGCAGGTATTCTTCGGAATCTTCATCCAGATCCAATCGAGGTTCATCAGGTGGAATCTCGCTGGGTATACTTACAGACACGGCAGGGGTTTCTCCCGTTGCTGGTCTGGATAAAAATATCCTTATTTGGCTCGGCCTCGTAGGCGATCTCGTACCACTACCTGAAGCGGTAGTAGCGACAGCAGCCTCAAGCAGGAATTCTACGGCACCGCCAGCCGAAACTGTGGAGGTTCCCTTTCTAAAAGGCGAGGAACCTCTAATCGAAGAATCATCCCCAACAGGGGGAACAACAGGTTCACTTCTAGGAACCTCAGGGTGGGAAGTCCTGACAGGATGACTAACCGTCTTCTTCTTCTTGCGAGGGGAAGTCTCCTTCAAAACAGGAGCCCTTCGCTTACCAGAGATGACCAGAGGCCCTGTAGGCGGAGGTATGTCACCCCTCGGTACTACCAACAAAGGCTCATCTGGATTGACGGAATCTTTACCCTCGTCAGAGGAGACCGAGGGGATTTCGTCTCTTCCCGCGGACTTGGAGGAAGGCATCCTAAAACTTCCACGCATAGAAAAATCGCGATGGAAGGTGTTGGTTGCCATATAAAACTGGGCATACGAGTGGAGGATGCACAGCTCCGTGGAGAGTGAAATGACGGACACAGTAAAAATTGCTTCAGTGCAACCCATGATGAAGTATCGCCATCCTCTCGCTCCATCAATGAGTCCACCCCTGGACTTGAAGCTGGTGACGGCATTGCCCACATGCAATTGTTCATACCCAAACTGTCTGGCAAACTGACTAGGCAGGTAGGGTTCCAAGAAGCATTGGTCTTCACTTCTGTACAGTAAATGGGAAGGTCTAATGCAGACCAACCAATTAAAAGCTTCAGGAAAAAGAACGGTCTTTCTGTCGCTTAAATCCTGAAGTCTGAGCCCCTGTTGATTGAGATATACAGAGGGAACAGTGCAGAAGAGCTTCCAGCTGTGACTGAAATTCAGTGCCCGTCGACAGTCTAAAACTGTGGTCACGTTCCAGGAGGAATTTTTATAATTCAGCAAGAAATTATCCTCCGAACTACTGCCAGAGCCGGGGGACATCACCCTGGGTTATGGAGAATTAACCATCCCATCAAATACAGGTACGGTAATTCTACCCTAGGAAAGCTATCACGCCGAGTTTCGTCGGCAAGCAGCCCATCAGTAATGACCCTCAAGCCAGCTTGTATGCGGCACACCATGGCAGGGAGCAAACCCAGTCTTGCCCCGAACACCAGACGCACTGCAGGCCATATGGTGTTCCGGTAAATGCGGTCCGCAGATGCAATGTCGGGTACTACCAGTCGGCGCAGCCATATAGAGAGGAAGCCAGCCAGTTGAGCTTCCTTGGACAGAGGCCTGCGGCAATGCCTCAAATAACTGTAGGCCTTAGTGCCTACATGATATTTTTCTATCCCTTCGTCGAAAATCTGGTCCGGAGCCCCAGCGTCTTCCATAAGATCATCGACTACCTGAGCACTAAGCACGCTCAGAAAGCTCAGAGGTTGATCCCTACTATCCAAGACTTTCTCTGGCTTAGCAGCCCTGGCCCGGTGAAAGAAGAGGTAGGACGCCCATTTATTGGTATGAGCCAAATCAGAGGGCTCATTATAAAAGGCGGTGCAAGCAAGGTAGTGGCACATCAGCTCCTGGTACACGGCCACTACCTGAGGGTCTGAATCCCCCAGCTCCCGGTTTGTAGGAACATACTCTTCATAAGGAGTATCCCCCATTGGCAGTCTCGAAATCTCTGCCATCTCATGGAGGGCCAATCCCAACTCCCCCAGTGGAGTGGCGAAAGTTCCGGTGAGCGAGATATATCACTCCATCAAAGCCAGAAACATGCTGGGGTTGAGAGGTAACCCAACACTGGTAGCACTCACAGCTTCGTATAGACCAATGCTCTCCAGCTCGGTTTGAAAATACTTCAGGGCCCAGTCAGCTAAACGAGCCCATCGAAGATTTGTAGGGGTGATCCACGCATTGGTCCGAGGATTAACCTTGGGGTATACTCCTCCGTGCCCTATGAAATCATTGCAGAAAGTCGGTAATTGGACCGGTTGGAGCAGTAAACTATCTTCACTCGGGACACTGCCCGGATACAATCCCCTGAACGACATCACAGAGCCGGAAGGGCGGCTGACAAATGACCCTTGGCCAGATCCTTTCTGGTAAAATATCTTCCCCGGCCGGCCGTGAAGATTGGGAGTCAGCGTCTACGACATCCTCCTGGGATGTGTAGCATGGAAGAATGTCGAGATAGGATAGTCTCTCAGCATCTTGGGCAGATACATGACCAAGCCTCCGGCAGGGAAAACCCAGAGTTCTTTCTTGGGCTTCGTCTGGGACTGCTTGTCAATCATGTCCCCAAAGAGAAAAGCCGGCTTTATATATTGGGCCCCGTCTATGGACGTCAGGGGCTCTCCGTTGATCATGTTCAACATCATTCGCTCGCCTTGAGACGATATCAGGATTCCCCTTCCTTCAGGATACTGGGGTCCAGAGATAGGAAATGTCACGTGGGACAAATCCTCCAGGTAGTTTGAATGCAGCATCCCGGCAGCAGAACCCATCACCTCAGCCAATGGAGACATATGCAAGTTAACTACAAAGTGCAAGAAAAACACGTCAGTTTCTATATTAGACATTACAATCTTGCAGCATATGCCAAAAGTCAACAGTCTGTGCTTTACGCCAAGACTGTAAAAATTTGATTTTTTACGCTGGAATCTTATTCCAAGGCGTAAAATTCAAGACTGGCAGTATACACAAAAAACCTGACAGTTTGTGTTTTATGCCAGACTGCCAAAGTTTGAGTTATTACGCCGAAATTTTCATCCAGAAGCGTAACACTCAAATTTTATAGTATACGCCAAGTTTCGACAGTCAAAGCTTTTACGCCCGACTGCGAAAATATGGAGTTTTTACGCTGACACATTAGAAATATGGGCGTAAAAGATGAAACATCTCTGTGCATCATCTTCCTCGAAGAGGCTATCAGCACAGAAGACGACCTAGCGCGTTCACGTACAACGTGTGCGAAGGATTTTCGTCGTTCTTTTCGTCCCAAAAGCTTTACCTTTAACGCCGGGTGCACAGCTCGTCGGCGGGACACTTCGTTCAGAATGAAGCTCGCCTTGCCCGACGGAAGTCGCTATCGCTTGGGCAGAAGAGCGAGAAAAAGAGTCAGCCTTCTTTCCCTTAGAAGAAGAGATTGGTTTCGGGGCCATTGCTGAAAACTCGGAATGCTCGGAGAGGAAACGAAGGAGAGAACTCGAAGAGTCGAAGGCTTTCTTTTGCAAAAAAAAGACAGATGAAAAGTTTTTCTCTAAAAGCCTTGGGGTATATATAGAGTTCGGATGGACTCCTCGAATCCCTAACCAAATCCGATAATTAATATTCGATTATGATTGGGGACTACGTCAGCCTATTACTCAGGGAAGACGGACAGTCAGCGAATTCAAAAAGTTTTCGTGCAAAGCAGATTCGTGGTTCTACGCCAAGGAGCTTTCTACGCTCGGCAGCTACAAATCTACGGTTTTACGCTCAGATGCTATAAGTCTATGGTTTTACGCCCGGATACTTTTATGCTCGGTAGCTTTTACGCTCGAGAGGCTACAAACCTACGATTTCACGCTCAGAAGCTATAAATCTATGATTTTACGCTCGGTGGCTTTTACGCTCAGAGGCAACAGATCCACAACTTCACGCTCGGAAGATTTTCTTTTCAGAGGCTACAAATCTACAGTTTCTACGCCCGGATGCTTTTATGCTCAGCAGCTTTTACGCTCGAGAGGCTACGAACTCATGATTTTACGCTCATCCATATTTACAGATCTATGGCTCTTCGCATATCTGAAAAATACGCAGGCCAGAGTATGCGTATATATATGAACAACTCCTAGGGCGGTCAATTGCAAGGGTTCACGCAGAAGATACTCCTTCTTGGCCTCAAAATATCCTAAGTACCCAAAGCATACAGAGTTCAACATTAAAAATAACTCTTTTTCTTGGGTCGATTAGAAGTTCATCCAGAACCCAGTCTGAATATTTCATCTATAGTTCAAGATGGCGGCTCAGTTTGACAGCCGTTTCTCGCCCTATTTCAAGAGATTTTCGGGAAATCGTTCTTGAAGATAATGGTCTGAACGAAAATTCTTCTTATCAGAAGTGACAGTTCAGAATTCTACGCGGCTCCCCATTCCTAACAGCAGGACAGTTTGAATACTCGACTTAAATGCTAAGCGGCTTTCTGCGCATCTTTAGTTATGCGTAAAAGACAGGACGGGACCTAGCACTCTTTCTATCAGAGTCGGCGTAAAGTTACCAGACGTGTCGAAGCTACACATATTCAGACTTCATCACAGCAAAATATATGGCAAGATAATCATATACACAAAAGAAGACGATTTTATTAAATCATGATTACATATAAGGGAAATCCAGTCTACAGAGGGTTTTTCTTCATCTTCATGATTACATATGAGGGAAATCCCGTCTACAAAGGATTTTCTCATCGGAAGGCCACCCCCAGAATCTGTTCTGCCGGATTCTCGTATTGGTGGAGATCTCCTTCCGTCTTCTTCAGCAGTTAGTCGGTTTCCGCGGCCGATTAACAAGAAAATGATTAATGGCGGGAGGATACAAAACTGGGCCTGCCTAAATTATTCAGAGCCCATCCTCCATATGCCATAACAGATTGAGTTGGAGATGTTTGACCCAACTCAATACTCGAGGACAGAGCTAGTTTGTCTGCTCTCGTCCACGAATGACAGGAGAAAATATAGCTTGCAAGCTGTGTGGTCGAATGTGACCCTTCATCTCTCCTGGACGAACCGTCATATAAAGTTGCTGATTATCCCGAGCAAAGGAAGCTATGATATCCTTCCATGATCCATCGTTGAAGAGGACATTTGCTCGAAGACGCCTTCTTTTTCGGCTCCTTACATGTTGGAAGAACATGGTCTTCTTCTTCAAGTTGACCCGACGAACTCCGGCGATCATCTCTGTGTGGTGAAGGAAATGTGGGAAGAACAGGTTAACTCATCAGCCTTTATATAGGCAAAAGAGAACACACCGAATCTCAACAAATCCCAAATAATCCGCCAAGAAATTAGCCTTGAAGAACGAGTCAGACTTGATCGTTTCATGCTTCATTCAAAGCGTTTTAAATTACGAGGAATTTGAAAACTTTGAAGGGGGTCTTGTAGAAGCATGAAAAATACGCTGGATAGCTATACGCAGCATGTTGGTGCTGGGCAGCGTAAAAAGATAACTTCGGAGCCATCAGCGTACAACAAAGATTTTTTGCTAAGTACAGCGTAAAATATAAAGCTCAAGGACTATCCGTGTAATGCAGTATGTCCATGTTGCTTCAGCATAAAAATGGTGCTATATCGCCTTTATGGCGTAAAACTCATCCACTTTTAATGCAGCATTGAAGTATACGAGGAACGCTTCATATTCCTCGAAATGAACCTGTCAAATCATGCAGTGAACCTGACATCTGACTCCTGACAAAGAGTACTACACGACTACCCAGACGACGGCTATAATGATGGCGCGGCACAGCGACCCAGACTGTCGTTTAGTGACATTTCCTTGGCGTAAACTGCTTTTACGCATACAAGGGAATACGCTGCCTAGTTTTACACAGGCAGATGTGAGCTGTTTATGCTCCACAGAAGACAAACAGGCTGCCACGTCAAAAGCTGCTCTTCGTACAGGGCTCGAGGCACGTCTCTGCATTTAATGCACAGAATAATAGCAGATCTTCAAGACACGCCTCTACATTTAATGCGCAGAATGATGGCAGATCTTCGAGGCACGTCTCTGCATTTAATGCGCAGAATGGTGGCAGATCTTCAAGACACGCCTCTGCATTTAATGAGCAGGATGGGGGCAGATCTCTGCATTTAATTCAAGAGATTTGATTATATCTCCAAAAGCCGTAATTTCGGCTAAAACGTCCATATCATCACTTTTGCACATTACGCCATCAGGCTATTCTCAGCTATGGGAGCACGCTATACGCTATCTCCTTGAAATACGCCAACTCAAGCTATATTTGTATTGGTGCGTATTAAAGCTATTCGGTCCGGAATTCGCTCAAAGCCTCAGTCAAGGAAAGAGCATCAAGCTTCTACGCCCACTCGGCTTCTATGCCCACTCGGTTTCTATGCCCACTCGGCTTCTACGCCCACTCGGCTTCTATGCCCACTCGGTTTCTACGCCCACTCGGCTTCTACGCCCACTCGGCTTCTATGCCTGCTCGGCTTCTACGCCTACTCGGCTTCTATGTCGGTTTGATAACTCTTTGGCTTCTACGCCATAGTGACAGTTATTGGCTTCTACGCCAACCTTTTCTACACGAGGGATAACTACCAACGTGGCTTTTATGCCGTGATATTCGCAGCAGTTATACGCATTATATCTTAATGGGACACGCGTCACACGCTCATTCAGGAGATCATTTATACGCGGACAACGGTTATTGTAACCATCGCGTAAAAGGTGCCATACTTTCCACTGCTCTGTTTTTACGCCGACTGGATGGTTATTGTCACTAAAATCCTATAAATAGAGACCTCTATTGACAGAGGTCCAGGGAGAAGAGGAAGGTCGAAAAACTGAAGGTCAAAAGAAGAGGTCAAAGAACTAAGAGTCGAAGAGTCTTCGAGAGAGAAGAATCCAGAGCTCAGACAAAGAGTAGTGATCGACGACTTTGGCATCGAGCATCCACTCTCTTTTGCAACCTTCAAAGCTTCTTTTGTCTTCTACGGCACTTCTTCATCATCGTGTGGTCCAAGGGACAAAGTGATCGACTGCAGATCAGACTCCTATAGCAATATTTACCCAGATTAAAAAATTGTACTTGACATCCTCGTAGAGGATTAATTGTACTTCTTGTTTGTAAACCAAAGAGCGGGTTTCGTATAAACCTCGTCTTATTTCTTTTGTTTATTATCAAACAGTCATAAGTCCAACAATATGGACGCATGATGTCAGTATGCGGCAAGAGTTCGGCCGTATAATCCTCTCGACTCTCAGCCGTATAGCTCGCTGGCCGCATGAAGATTTCGTCTTCTCTAACAGAAGGTTCGACCATGACAAAAACTCCCAAAAACTAAAATCTTGTTTTCTTCATAAAAATAATATTTTAACTCCGAATTGGGTGAACCAAAAGCCAAAATGTTCGAAATAAAGTGCTCCATCCTTCCCAAAAACTATTTTTCAAATAATATATTTTAGTAGATCAAAACCACCAAAAACTCAAGGAAACCATGAAATCCTAAGTTAGAAAAGTAGATCTAAGCAAATATATCCATCAAAACCGAGAACTCCAAGTATTAAAAGCGGTAAGAATCATCATAAGCACAGATAGACTAATAAAATGCAAGAAAAAAAAATCAAAAATCAAAAATTAAAAGGTTACTCTATGTAGTGCAATGTGTACTTGCCTAGAAATAAAAGAAAGAGGAGAAATAAAGAATGAGGGAAGAGAGATAAACAAGTTAGCTTATATAGCTAGGGTTTGAGGTTTAGACCATGGGCTCAACTCATGACCAAACCAACCCAACAATTAAACCATGGATCTAATTGAACCAAAGAATGGGTCTAGTCTCCATGACATACAACATAATTAACACGTAAGCAACAAATAATATAAGCATGAAAACTAATATGTTCCAAATACGTATATCGAAAACGGGGAGGGACAATATATATATATATATATATATATATATATATATATATATATAGCTAGCTAGAAAAGCTAAATATAATGCAATAAAGGGGAATTAACACCAATTAGCCCAAATATTCCCGAATTACCAAATCTACCTATACGTATCATGACGTATCATGATACGGACTCTACGTATCCATTTATGGACACAATGACACATCCACAAACCCAAATAGACATCAATATCCACAAAGGGACACCACACAAATACTTGGTGGACACAAATTCGTAGTTCCACTAAATGGCCCACAAAAATATATGTAACAACTTGAAATAGGCTTCATACCACATAATTCTTCACCAATGAGGTTGGGTATCACTATGGGTAGGTTATTATGGATTTAAATTGGTATTCTAACATATAAATTGATAGAGAAAGTAAATTTTACCTATTATGAGTTAGATCCCAATGAAACTCCACCAAATGAACACAAAGAGTGAAATGGACACAATCTTTCTAGATCCTATTCAATGGTCCTTCTTTTGCTCCAATGCTCTAGGCCTCCATGGGGATGATAATGGGTGGGAATAGAGTGGATTGGAATATGAATTGGTATGGAAGTGGAATGAATTGGGGAAGAAAAAATTTGGGGATGAATGAATGATGAATGAGGTGACTAATAAATGTCTAATCCCTCAATATTAGGCTGACCATGCATTAGGGGTTGGGTGATAATACAAAGTCCATAATGTCCCTCTCCACTCTCTAAGTAGGTTCTAGAATTGTCATGAATGGAATCTATTTAGTTTATGGAGGAATCTAATTAGTTAAGAAAGGAGTATCTAACTATAATAGAAAAAAAATATTCTATCCATGCTAGCTAACAATAATTAATTATAATCTAAACATTTAATTAGCTATAACAAGTAATTAACAACTACTAGCAAAATTATAATAATACCCGTAGTCCTAATTTTAGATGATTACACCTACAACTCATACGTATGAACGTTGTCCTCATATTGTATTCACATATCTATATCTTATGTTTTTTGTGTTGAGTGAAGTTAGTTTACATTATGGCATATATTTTTGTATCTTCTTACGTCACTCTGAGTACCTGGTTCCCCTTCCAGGCTTAGACAAGCATCTCTACGAGGAGGCGTACGATCCAGAGACACATATAGGAGCATTTCCAACCGAGGACACCGAGGTTCTTCCAGTAGAGTTCCATTTAGGTGCGGTAGGACTCCCTTCTTGGGTCTTGAGTATCATTATCCAGTTAGCCGATACTCAGCTTAGTTATCTTACTGGTTTCGAATACTTTCTTCTACATTTTTATTCAGTACTTTCATTTGGTGTTGTACTCATGGGTTTGTTCCCACAAACTTATGACAATTGTATTATGAGCTTAGTCTCTCCATGTTTACATACCAATTGTTGCTTCAGTTTCTTTATATTCTGTGCAAATGGGATATTATGGTTTGTCTATCTACTTACTATAGTCGTGGACTGGTGTTCACATCTTCAACGTAGTACGACTAGATAGGTCTATTAGATTGAAAGCTTATTTTGGTTCATATTAGCTGGCCAGGTCATATACGATTCTAAGTATTTAAGATCGGATCATGATAATTTACCATTTATCTCCTATACGCAAAGTCCTCCCTAATTCTGGAAAATCTTAAAAGAGCATAGAAGTTTTTAAAAAAAACGTATGTATAAGTTATTAGTTGCGGCCCTACATTGTGGCTAGGTGGTAAGGGGGATCACAATACCAAAGTAGAAACCTTTTAATTGGGATAATATGCGAAAGGAGTTTTGAGAAATTGTAGATTTGGTTGCAAAATGGGCAGAGATGAAAATGTGGTTAGTATGAAATGTCATTTGCATGAAACGGGCACCCAGCCGCGTTTCTCAGTCGAGAACCACGTGTCCAAGGAGGACCTGACACAGGTACGTGCCATCTATTCCTCGCTCTTCACCCTCTCTCTCTCTCTCTCTCTCTCTCTGAAATAAATAAAGAAAGCAAGAAAGAGAAGGAAAAGAACTCTCAAACCAATTCCCCCTCCCTCTCTCTCTCTCTCTCTCTCTCTCTTCCTTCTAACTTGTGCAAAGAATCAGTCCAGGAAAAAAAATGAGGACTGCTCCTCTCTCTCGCTTGATCCACTCACACTCCCAGCTCTCCTCTCGATCACCCCAGTATGCACACTGCATTCCTCCCCTCTCCTCCTCTCCTCTCCTCTCCTCTATTTTATTATTCAAATCGTAATATCAATTGTTGTCAATTTTGATTTGGGAAATATAGTGTATCAGCGGTCAACTCATATTTGAAGACATCACAAAATAAATAAAAAATTCCTACCCTGCTTTTGTTACCTGTGTTAACGAGACACACAGGAGGATGTTGGGCGGGATTCAAGATGTACACAACCCTACCCACAATATTTTCAAATCATTGTGTGTGTGTGTATATATATATATATATATATATATATATATATATATATATATATATATATGCAAGAAGGTAATTTTATTGATTCTAAAAACTTACAAAAGTCCCGATCTACACAGCCATCCCAATCATCGTCTTTACATCATAATCCATATTATGGATAATACCAATTTGAACTGTACAAGTATTCTCAAAAATACGCTTGTTTCGTTCACGCCATACGTGCCATACTGACGAAGCCAATCTCGCGCACGCTTCTTTGAACCACTGCGAGAACCTCTACTCCGACTGCCCATAATCGTCCTCATAATAGGGAGTACCTCCTGACCTTCTCTTTGCCCTATATATATATATATATATATATATATATATATATATATATATATATATATATATATATACACACACACACGTGAAGTAAAGAACAAAACAAATGGATATAAAGATGAGGGAGCAAAGGCCAGAGGGAAGAGAAGAAGTACATTGTGAAGAATAGTATTTATGCTTATATACTTATGAAGTACTGGGGATAAGTCTGCGTACGGTAGTAATTCTTGGCACTTGTATCCTAGAGGATGATGTGGATTTGTATCGGGTAAGGTTGCATACATCTTTTTCCCTCTGCATTAATGGGAGCCTAGTGGCAATGCTTTGCCCTAATCCAACTAGTCCATTAATGTAATCAAGTATGCTATTCCAATGATTGTTCAATAATCTTACCGTGTTACTGGATCTATCCGTTGAAAGGAATTATTGGTGAATGTTTCATTCGGCTTCTGCAGTTTGTTTCGACAAGGCTTGTCCATCACTTAGCCTACATGTGAGATGTATTCCCGAATATGCTAGATAGTATGAGTGTTGATAAGGGGTAAGTTGTGCACTATCCAGGCAAATAACATAATTAGGTGGCTTCTCTAGTCTTTGCGATACATAACAGTTAGGATTTCGCTACTCTCGTTCTTGATGCCTAGAAGTACTTATGATTACAGCATATTGGGTAGTAATGCAATTTAACATTAGTTTTGGGTCCTATAAGGTGAAAATAAAGAAGTGTATGGTCTTTTGCGAGATGTAACTATCACAAAATCATGCAGAAGAAAGAATCAATATTGAAGATGGAAAGAGGTTAGCCCATTCAAGACTGACTATAGAGACTTAAACGTCTGCTCTTCATCGTCACCTTGTTCGATACTTTGCTCATCTTGTGACTAAATAAATCTATGCTAGCATAAACATAAAATGATTTAAAATAACCATAATGTCTTTTATTACACCTTCTCTTTAGTCTTGATATCCAAAACAGATTAGATATATACCATACTTACACGACCAAAGTATATGCAGTTCTACAACTCATGTCTCTGGTATATCTTTGTCCTGCATGGTCTAAATTTCCACAACATTATGTATGAGCTAGTCTCAATGTGAAGCCACTTCCAGATAGATTCAAAGCTATTTCTCGCGTTTTCCCCTGATTTGGGCATTTTTCCATATTCCTTCATGAATATTCTGAGTACTGCCTTTCTTCTAGCTATTTTTCTACCTTCCAGTCTGTGTATGTCCGTACCTTAATTACCATCTCTCTGTTCCCCACCTGAATGCTAGAGTTTGACTCTCCACTAAAAAAACCATGTCCTTTTTCAGTATTACACTATTATAGGGTGATAATATCATTTGGAATATAACCATGTTTAGTTTGCATGGACCAACTTATGGGACATATATTAGACTGGATGCAGCATTATCCAGAAAGTATCACATTGTAAAGAGCCTCTGCTTGCACCATGTCTGTAGAAATCTCTTTTCTTCCTTGAGAAGTAAATTTGGAAACTGCAAATATTCTTAATGACCTCCAGAGCATCCATTTTCAGAATATTTCAGATCATTCCGGTGTAAGTTGAAATTAAAGTTTGCCTCAGTATAAAATTAGTAATATAAATGTCTTCCAGAACGATTTAGCATATGAAATGTCTAACTTGGAGCAGGCCTAATAGATATTTTATACCTATTATCACTGCATATCATTGTTCTACTCATTTTAGACTATCCTTAGTATGTTCTTGTTATTTTATGTCGAGCATGGATCCCTGGTCAACTTTCTGTCTTCCCACCTATCCTTTACATGTTTTATGTTTTCTTTTATTGCAAGTCTTTTTAGATACTCTCTTAAATGCCGTTTGGGATGTAGGCCCTCCAAACCTTATTATTTGCGCCTTCCTCCCTAAAAGTTGATATGGACCCCTTAGAATCTTATAATTTATTGATAAAGCACTCCCTTGGGGATGCACAAAGAACAAAATTTAAACCTACGTCAAATAGGCACAATTTAAGGGACCTATGTCTAAAAATAAAAAAAAAATTTATAATCTATATGTGAAATTTGATGATATCAATTTCATTGTGTCTCTGAAATATAGTTCTTTTGTGAATACCATTCAGTACAATGGGTTTATCACAAAGTTGGCGGTTTCTATCCAGTGGATCTAATCCTGTAGATGAACCATTCAAAGTTGAGGAAGCAGAGACTGTTAAAGTGCCCCCGCCTCCATCTGAGAAGGTACTCCCCATATCTCAATGGATATAATAGTTCCCATTGATTGTTCAGATATGTGTTTCGATGTTTACTTTCTTTTATGGTACTATTTGTCTCTTTCCTGCCTTTTCAGTTACTTGTACTGGGTGGAAATGGGTTTGTTGGTTCACATGTTTGCAAAGATGCTTTGGAGCAAGGTTTATCTGTTTCTAGTCTTAGCAGGTATTTTTTCCTTCTAAATTACTTCATTTTTTTGGCCTTTGTGGGTCATATACTTCCTTTATGAGAAGCTTGATATACTTCTATGCTATATCCAATGAATGCTGATGTTTGAATGCGTAATCCACTCCATCAATGAACAGTCTAAATATTAGTAAGAGAAGAGTATGTAGAGATGTAATGGACCAATAACTCGGTGCAGATAACCTCGAAAAAGATGGAGTGATGCAAGAGAGTCCTGAAGGAACTTATTTGGGTTTGCTATTGCTTATTTTGCTAACTTCTGCTTATTCGCTTGAAAAGCAGAAGCAGAGACTGTTTGGTAACAACTCGTCTCAAAAGCTGCTTCTGCTTTTTGAAAAGCAGCAGCAATACCAACCAGGTCTTAGGTTCAATATTGGGGGCTAGGATCAAAATTAAGGGTGGACTTCCCCGGACACGTAATGGACTTTAAGGTTTTGCAGGACTTCAAAAAGGTCAGCGTGGCAATTTGAAAATTCGTTTTCTTATTACTGTGAAAAAGTTAATTAACAATTTGAAGAGTACAAGTTAACCAAATTTCATATTTTTACCATGAGTTTTAACAAAGGAAGCAATGATGATACACTCATTTAGTCAATTGGAACCTCCACTGATGCCTAGGAGTTTTTGTATGTTTTCCAATGTTTCTATGCTACATTGTGAGAGTCTCAATAGGAAGCCCTCTTTGTGATAGTGATGGGTCCAGTCATATGCACTTGCATATTGACTTGCATATTGTGTGGTTCTCGATAAGAACCCTCTTTGTGATAGTTGAACTTCACAGATAACCTTTAATTTATTAAAGTGAATAAAACATGAGAAGCCTTTGACATTTATAGGAGCAAGTTATGACATCCTCCTTTAGCCCAGGCTAAGTGGGACTAAAGTGAGGTATGAATAATAGTTAATTGATACTCCCTCACAAGCTGGAGCATATATAATTCTTTTCCAACTTGGATAATAGTCGAGCAAACAAATGTCGAGAAAGTGGTTTGGTGAGGATATCTCTGCCAGCTGAGTTGCAGAAGACACGTGCTCTAAGACATTTTTTGTCACTTTCTCTCGAACAAAATGACACTAACAAAATGACACTCTATCTCGATGTGCTTAGTTCTTTCATAAAAGACTGGATTCTTAATAATATGGATTGTAACCTTTTTGTGACTCCAAGAATTCTAAAGAGTAAGTTAAGCCAAATCAACTCAGAGACAAATGTCATGGTTCTATATTCGGCTTTAGTAGAAAAACGATTAATTACATTCTGCTTCTTACTCCTCTATATCACCAAATTGTCTCACAGGAAGACAAGGTACGATGATCATCAACTGAAATAGCAAGGTCAACATCTGCAAAGATTGTGAGCGACAATGTAGAAAGTCTGTAGTGAAGGCAATATCCAAGAGTTTCCTTTATGTATTGGAGAATTATTTCAACAACTTGAAGATAAGATGTCAAAGGATTCTGCATATACTGGCTCACCGTACTGACGGCGTAGGCAATGTCTGGACGAGTGTCAGTAAGATAAATTAGCTTCCCAACAAGTCGTCTATAAAGTCTTGGATTAAATATAGGAGAATCTGATGAAGACCTCAATCTGGATAGTTTGACTGTAGAATCTGCTGGTTTGCAACCTAGGAATGCTCTCATATAAAAGATTCAACGCATATTTGCGTCGAGAAAGCAGTAACCATCCGGAACTCCGTGATACCTCAATACCAAGAATGTATCTCAATGACCCATGGTCCTTTGTATGAAAATGAGAGGCTAATTGTTCTTTTACCTTGAAAATGTCAGCAAAATCATCTTGTGATGATTATGTAATTTACATAAACAAGATAACTGTGTCCTGAGACCTCTGATGTATAAATAAGAATGTATATGAGCTGCTATGAACAAACATAATTTGTTGCAAGACTATTGAATTTGTTAAACCACACACATGGTGACTACTTCAAACTATACAAGAACTTCTTTAGGAGACATGACAGAAACTCTCCTAGTCGCTCAAAAGCCTGGAGACTGCTGCATAAAAATAGTCTCCAAAAGATTGTCATTATGGAATGTATTCTTTACGTCCAACTGATAAAGAGGTCAATTCCTTGAAACTTCCAAAGAAGAACTCGATCAGAAGTCAACTTAGCAGTATGTGAAAAACATAATCCAACCCATATTGTTGGGTCCTTAGCCACTAAATGAGCTTTGAGCCAATAAACAATGCCATCTGGATTTTGTTATATAGTAGTCACTTATACTCGACCACTTTTTATCTGAGGACAAGGTACCAAAGTCAAAGTCCAATTATAGTATAGTACATCAAGTTCCTCAACAATAGTGGTGTGGCAACCTAGATGCTAAATTGCTTCATGAGCAGAGGAAGGAAGAGTGATGATAACCAAAGAAGAAATAAATGTACGACCAGATGGAGTCAAACAATAATAAGAAACAAAGTTATAAATATGATGGATAGTAGTAAAAGAACGCTTACCCTTATGAAGAGCAATATGAGGAAATAAACCTTCATCTGGAGTGGAGGTGGAGGAGTAGGAACATAGGGATGTACTATAGTACTTGAAGAAGAAGATCATTGATACCTAGAAAAATAGTGGCAGGTGGAGGAATGAATTTGTCCCGATGCCTATACAGATAAGGAAAGGGAATCAAAGACCCAGATCTGGGAGAAAAAAAAAGTATATCAAGTTTTAAGGAAGGAATAAGAGGAACAAGAATCGTGGACAAGGAAGATGTAGATAGTTTATCGAAAATGAAATAGACCTGATCCTCGAGAAAAGTAACATCCCAAGAGATAACTACCTTCAAAGTACTGAGATCAAAACAAACATACCCTTTGTGTGCTAGAGAATAACCAACAAATATCATACGAGTAGCTCGCGGATCAAGTTTATGTAGGTATTTTTGCCTTTGGACCAATGTTACCAGGATCGTGGGTCGCTTTGGTACGTGGTACGGGTACGCGGTACGGTACCTCAGCCGGTACGCAGTGCGGTGGGGGTAGGATTATTTAGTATGCTATTTGGGGTCGATATTCGTTTTTATCTGGGTCGTCTTTTGTACCATATACAATTATATAGAAGTATACACCAAATATCATAAGTTCATAATCAAAGTCATCAAAATCCAAGTGAAGGAAAGCATAAACAATATTCTTGTAATTAAACCAAATTTCATAAGTTCATAACCAAATCCATCAAAATCCGGGTCGCTAAATTTGACGAACGGGTCGCGAACACATCCCGTTCGGGATCATTCGTCCCAATTCGTGGGACGTTGTGGGGTTGGGAATTATGCAACTATGCTTTGGACTAGTAAAGATAGTCCCACATTGACTACACCACCAAGTGGGTATCTTAATATAATACTTTGTGTGTGTTAAGGTGTGCACATGGGGTGTGATGGGGCACATGGGTGCCATGTGGGGGTGTTTTATTAGGAGAAAAAATGATTAACTCCTCAATAAAAGCTTTTTAAGATTTTTGTCATTCTTTTGGATATTATTCCATAGGAGCTAAGTCCCAAATTGGCTTAGCGACTCGGGTTCGGACTCGGGCTCAAGGGCGCAAAGTGACACTTTGTTGGCACACTTTGCACTTAGCACGTCAGCATCGTCGCAAGACGTTTGTGCGCTTTTGTTGCGCTCGTGCGCTCGTTTTATGTGCGAGTTTTATGCTCGGGTTGCATGCGCGTTGCATGAACGGACGCTGAGCGGGCTATGCATTGTGCTGCGATTGTGGGATACGTGTATATTGGTTTTTTAGTCCCACATCGGAAAGAAGAGGAGGATGGACTTCCATCCTTCCCTATATAGAGAGCCCTCTAGCCTCCTATTGAGACACACCAAAAATTGATAAAGATGAATCCAAAGGAGTCCGTTCGAGTCACACAAAGAGGTAACTACGAGCGTTTCAGAAGTTCTCTTGTGAACTTGCTGGCTCCTGGGAGCAGATCGTCGATAGAGGACTAATCGTGCTTTGAGCAACGGTGGTTTTCACCCTCCCAGCAAGAATAATTTTATTCTGTCTTCTCCTTTTTCTTTTTTGTTCGTTCTGTCTGATTGCAACTGCATTTTGCAAGGAAGAACGAGGGTTGTTTTCGTTTTATTGGTTCTTGTTCTATCTCAATTGCAACTGCTTTTGCAAGGAAGAACAACGTTTGTTTTTGCCAGTTGGTTTCTTGAGTTGGTACTCGTCTTGAGTTAAGATCTCCGTTCAGGAAGATCTTGTTCCATCCTATCAAGCTCGTTCAGAGTTTTGTTGCTACCTTCCTAACAAGTTCGTTCAGAGTTTTGTTTCTGGCATCTGTTCAATCCATCAGAAGATCTGTCTTAGGGAATAACAATCTCAAAGCAAGATCCGAGTAAGATGGAGAACAACCGTGTAAGTCTTCTCAACACAAGTTTTTACAAACTTGAGAAGATTGACGGGCTATACTTCAATCATTTGGATGAGGAAGGAGTCCTCTATCAAATGTTGGACGTTGGTAGAGAGATACATGATCTATCATTCCTGCGGATGAAAGTGAACTTGATCTGGCGCCGCTGGAGACGCATATTCCAAGAGATAGGAAGTTAACATATAATGCAAGTTGGCGCATGAAGATGTCTGAAGCTAGTAGCCGCATAGAGAAGTCTACTGCAGTTGCCGAATAGAGACTGGCACTATGCATCTACACATGGCAACAATTAGAACATGGAAGAACTCGGTACATAAAGTAGTCTCGGCACAGGGCACTCACTGCGCATGGCGGGCTCGGTGCAGTGTAGTCACTGCGCATGGCGTTCTTTCGGTGCATGGCAGGACTTGGCGCATGGAAGCGTCTATGTGGCTTGCTCTAAGCAAGGTCTATGTGTGACCAGGTTATGCGCATAGGGCTATAAGTACCTTGGCGCATGTCTCTTCAAGCATGAAGGACCATGAGAATGATGATTGCAGATCCAATTTCAAATCAAAATAGCAAGGTAAAAGCTTAACTTGGTTACTTTGATTATTTAACTTGGTTGGTATGATTGTGCAAGTTAAGTCATCTGGCGTGGTTGCTGACTGGTGAATGGACACTAGTGCATCTAGCTACGGGTGCTCTAGGAAGACCAGATCACAGAGGTCAAGCCTATCAGTGAAGAAGGGCGAAGATCTCGATAGCGAACAAGGATCAAGCAGAGGATCTGGGGATTGGGACAATGGTTCTGGACTTCGAGAAGTTACAGTCAAAAAAGTACGTGTAGCAAAGTACCAGTGATTACCAAGGAACTGATCTCAGGAGGTCTGTTGCAGACTTGAGGGTGAACATCCATGGTTGCCAGATGGTGATATCTTGACATGAGACATACTTTGAAACAAGGCTTCAATATCAGATGGATGTTCTGCTTGTGAGTTAAGTCTCATTACAAGAGTTGTGGGACACCAAGACTTGGACATGTACTATATACCGCAAGATGTCTAGTCTATGGCTTTATCTCCAAATGTGGGGGTAAGGAGGTGAAGTGTGAGGTCTGTACGCAGACAAAGATTACAAGAAAACCGTTTAAACGGGTAAATCGAAGTACAGATTTTTCGGAGTTGGTACACTCAGATATATGTGACTTCAAACAGTTCTCCACAAAGACCATGATGAAGTATTTCATTACCTTCATCGACGAATACTCGAAGTACGCGTTCGTCTATCTGCTCAAGACAAAAGATGAAGCATTCGAGAAGTTCAAGGAGTTCAGGACTGAGTCTGAACGTCGAAAATGGCAACAACTCAAGAGACTCAGAAGTAATCAAGGCGGAGAGTATATGTCCATTGAATTCGTATCGTTCTGCAAAGAACATAGAATTGTCAATGAGACGACTGCTCCAAATTTTTCCTCAATCAAATAGAGTAGCTGAACGGAAGAACAGAACGTTGACAGAGATGATAAAGTCAATATTGTTCACTGTGGGTCTTCGAAACTGCTTCCGGGGAGAAGCTGTGTTGACGGCTACGTTCATCCTGAACAGAGTGTCGTACGCAACATCCGATGTCATTTCTCATGAACTCTGGTTCAAAGTCAGACCCAACTTAAATGTCATTCGAGTGTGGGGGTGTCTGGCGTATGCGAAGCTTCCAGACTTGAAGATTCAGAAGCTAGGAACAAAGACTACGAAGACAATCTTCCTGGGATATGCTGAGAAGAGTAATGCTCGGAGGTTCCTTGATATTTGAGTCAAATTATATCATCAAAATCTTGCGACGCAGAATTCTTTGAAGATAAATATGCAAGACACAAGAACATTGTTTTCGCGGACATTCCGGAGAATAGTGTGAGTGTGCAGGAGGCTAACGCTTCCGATGAAGATGTAGTCCAAGAAAAAGTTATTCCAGAGATAATGTTCGAAGCAGAGCTCGCAACTGGTTTCTAAGCGGGTGAGAAGACAGAAGGACTTCAGAGATGACTTTGTCACCTATCATGTAAAAGCAGATCCACTTACCTATGATGAGGCGATGAAGACCATAGATGTTTTCTGGATAGAGGCTATAAATAATGAGTATGGCTCAATAACCTCCAACAACACTTAGGTGTTGGTCGATCTGCCTGAAGGGGCTAAACCAATCGGATCTTCAAGAAGAAGGTGAAGGTCGATGGAACTATTGACAAATTCAAGACAATGCTGGTAGCCAAGGGGTTTTCTCAAAAGCAGGGGATCAACTACTTCGACACATATACTCCAGTAGCGCGGATGACGACCATCAGGATGTTAATTGCTATAGGTGCAATCCATAAGCTAGTTATACATCAGATGGATGTGAAAACAACATTCCTGAATGGTGAATTGGCCGAAGAGATTTACATGCAACAACCAGAAGGATTCACCGTCAAGGGCCTTGAAGACAGTCTGCAATTTGGTGAAATTGTTATACGGTCTAAAGCAAGCTCCAAAAATATGGCATGAGAAGTTTGATAAAGGTCATAAGATCAAACGGTTACATGGTCAGCGAGACGGACATGTGTGTTTACACAAAGTTCGTTGACGGAAGATGAGTCATCGTTTGTCTATACGTGGACGACATGCTGATCCTGGGCACGGATTGAGCACGTTTCACTGAGACAAAGAAGTTTCTCTCATCCAAGTTCAGTATGAAGGACTTGGGGGGAGCTGATGTGATCCTGGGGATCAAGGTCATACGGACGGGCACTAGAGGCGTTGTCACAGTCTCATTATATTAAGAAGATGCTCACACGCTACGGATATCAGGATCTTCTAGAGATCGATACTCCGTACATGTGTGACAAGAAGCTGAAGCCAAATCCGAGGGAAAGTGTCAGGCAGCTGGAGTACTCAAGCGTCATCGGAAGTTTGATGTATGCAACAACTGCCACAAGGCCTGACATAGCTTCCACCGTAGGGATGCTGAGTCGGTTCATGAGCAATCCAGGTATTGTGCACTGGAAAGCTGTGAAGAGAGTAATAATGAGATATCTCAAAAGGACTCAGAATTATGCACGCACTACAGCGGATATTCGACAGTAGTGGAAGGCTTCAGTAATGCAAGCTAATGTTCAGAAGTAGAGAGCAAAAGGTCTACAGGAGGATACGTCTTCTCCATGTGTGGAGCTGCTAGATCGTGGAAGTCGAAGAAGCAGACAATGCTCTCTCATTCTTCGATGGAATCTGAGTCCTATGCACTGGCGACTGCAACGGATGAAGCAGAGGCTTCGGGAGCTAATGTATGATCTTCTAGTGGTTGGTGCGCATATTCGACGGTACCGATTCATTGTAACAACCAGGCGACTGCAGCGATGACATCAATTTTTTTTCTTCAATAGTTAGAAGAGATCTGTGCGGCTAAGGCACATGGTGCTATATGAGCACATCAATGATGGCGTCATGGTAGCGGTTAATGTTCGGAATTAGGTGATTCTAGCGGGTCTGTTCAAGACACTACATGAGCGCATCAAAGATGGCATCATTACAGTGGTTGATGATCGGAGTCAGGAGGGTCTGGCGGATCCGTTCATATATGACCCCAAGTGCCAGTTGATCATAAGAACTATAAAGGAGCGTAGTATTTCATGTTACAGTGGCGACACCACATAAGGTACCTTGACACGATAAAGCCTCGGCTTCAGGCCATGTCATAGCGGCGTAACATCGCATATAGTCAAGGACACAACATACATGGACTTGGAGGACTTTTGATATTATGTCTTTGTGTCTTTGTAATTCTACCATAAAGTTTTTTGTTATCAGTTCAAAGAGAAATCTACTAGGCATCTAGCTTTGGGTTCAAAGAAGGGTCATTGACTAGGAGAATATGAGGAACAATGGGTAGTCCTTTGAGACATTGAGGGGTTACGGACCCAGAACCACTGTTGTCTATTATCTGTCTTCTGAGTAGAACAAAGTTCTGTGGGAGGATGGTTTTGATGCCTTAATGAGTTCTAGGACATTTGGAATGTCCGACGTGCTTTACAGGAAGCACGGTAGCACAACACTACAAAGGAGCAGAGAACTTCATTCTAAAGTGGATGATACTACCATGAGGTTCCTTGATAGGGTAATGCCTCGGCTTCGTGAGCCATGTCACAGCGGCGTAGAATCCATATAGGCAGATGGCCTAATGCTGTAAAATGAAGAGTGATAGGCAGCACTACAAAGAGGCCGGTGTCCTCATGTTACAGTGGTGTAACACCACCAAGAGATACCTAGAGAGGGTAAAGCCTCGGCTATGCGAGCCATGTCACAGCGGCGTAACACCGCAAGGAAGCACAAGGCTTTATGCTGGGTAGTTTGACACTACAAAGAGGCTGGGACCTCATGCTACAGTGGATGACACCACAATGAGGTAGAACCTCGGCTTTGGGCCATGTCATAGCGGAGTAGCATCACAAGGAAGCGCAAGGCTTCATGCCAAGGACTCTTTAAAAGAACTCACCTAGAGTGTATGGAAAGAGATATAGGCCTTCTCTTGAGGATAAACTTGTAGACGTCCAAGATATATACACCGAAATCAGGCGTGCACAAGGCCTTTAATGTGCAACAGGAAGCACAACTGATATCATTGTGTGAGTGGAAAGAATTGCAGCTACGGTGCAGAATTCAAGGCTTAGTCCATTGTTATATCATACTGTTATTCGACCCATGCGGGAAGATTCAAGTCGAAACGACATCTATCCTAATGCATGATGGACAGTCATTGTGGGAACGCTCAACCCATATATTGAGATATGTGGGGGATTGTTGGTGTTTTTGCCTTTGGACTAGTAAAGATAGTCCTACATTGGCTACACCACCAAGTAGGTATCTCAATATAATACTTTGTATGTGTTGAGGTGTGCACATCGGTGTGGTGGAGCACATGGGTGCCATGTAGAGGTATTTTATTAGGAGAAAAAAAGGATTAACTCCTCAATGAAAGCTTTTAAGCTTTTTGTTATGCTCTTGGATATTATTCCATAGGAGCTAAGTCCCAAACTCGGACTCGGGCTCGGACTCAAGGGCGCAAAGTGGCGCTTTATTGGCGCACTTTGCACTTAGCACGTCAGCATCGTCGCAAGGCGCTTGTGCGCTTTTGTCGCGCTTGTGCGCTCGTTTTATGCCCTGCTCGGATTGCATGCACGTGTTGCATGAACGGGGCCCTGAGCGGTCTATGCATTGGGCTGCGATTGTGGATATCAATTTTGTATATTTGATTTTTAGTTCCACATCGCAAAGAAGAGGAGGATGGGCTTCCATCCTTCCCTATATAAAGATCCCTCTAGCCTCCTTTTGAGAGACACCAAAAATTGATAAAGAGGGGTCCAAAGGAGTCCGTTCGAGTCACAGAAAGAGGTGACTACGAGCGTTCCAGAAGTTCTCTTGTGAACTTGATGGCTCCTGGGAGCAGATCGTCGATAGATGACGAATCTTGCTTTGAGCAACGGTGTTCTTCACCGTCCCAGCAAGAATAATTTTATTCTGTCTTCTTCTCCTTTTTCTTCTTTGTTCATTATGTCTGATTGCAACTGCATTTTGCAAGAAAGAACGAGGGTTATTTTCGTTTTATTGGTTCTTGTTCTATCTTAATTGCAACTGCGTTTGTAAGGAAGAACAACACTTGTTTCTGCCAGTTGGTTTCTGGAGTTGGCACTCGTCTTGAGTTAAGATCTCCGTTCAGGAAGATCTTGTTCCATCCTAACAGCTCGTTCAGAATTTTGTTGCTACCTTTCTAATAAGTTCGTTTAGAGTTTTGTTTCTGGTATCTGTTCAATCCATTAGAAGATATATCTCAGGGAATAACAATTTATCCACATGAGGTCCAAGGTTATGAGTATAACAAAAACAATAACAAAATATCTAGAGCTATGTTGTCACAGGCGATGCCTACGTGCGCCTAGGCGTACAGGTTGGGGGAGGATCGCCTCGACATGGGAAAATAAAGACAGTGTCAGGCGATGGACACCTAGGGTCGACCAGAGGAAGTCCTAGGCGCGTCTAGGCGGAGGAAAGTCAGGTCGAAGTAGATTTTTTTTAATTATTGAGTTGTATTGAATAATTATTACTATTATTATTATTATTATTATTATTATTGGTTGTTTTAAGGAAATGTTTCGAATTTAGAAGAACTAAACGTGCATTGATTTAAGGAGAGTCTAACTAAGAAAATATTGAATAGCTAATGAGATGTGCTATTGAAATGTGAACGGATTGATGAATTTAATTACTTTGATTAGAATGGAAGTTTATTAGTATGGAAGTATTTTGATTGGTAACATAATTGGTGAAAAAAATAAAAAGTTTATAAAATAAATGGGTTGGCATATGCACCTGGTTGGAATATGGTATTGATAGTGGTATTGAATTATAAGGGAAGTTTTGATAAGTATTGGTGGTATTGAATTATGAGGGAAGTTTTGGTAAGTAAGTAATGGTGGTATTGAATTATGAGAGAAGTTTTGGTAAGTAATGGTGTGGCAATAATATGCATTCATAAATAATTATTGTATTTTTATTTCTGGGCGGACGCCTAGGCGAGGCGGGTGGCTTGTCGCTTCGCCTCGCCTCGCCTAGCTCCAGTACAACATAGATTTAGAGTGACATGAAAGGATTTACCGTATAGAAAGAGGATAGAAAAATGTAATTTGTTCTCAAGAAAATGAGAGTGCGTGTGGTTTATATAAAAACAAGTAGCTTAGGCCTCAAAATTCTACAATTTCTTAGAATAAGGATAGAGCGGACTATCTCAAGAAGGTGTTTATTTTTACATTCCACAAAATCATTCTGCTAAGAAGTATACGAACAAGAAGACTGGTGAAGTATGCCACGAGTCTTACAGAATGCTTGAAACTCCCTGCGCATATACTCCTTGGCATTATCATAATGAAGAACCTTAATGCAAACATCAAAATGATTAGAAATTTTAGCCACAAAGATTTGAAAAACGGACATAAGATCGCACATAGAACGAAGTAGATATAACTATGTCATACGTGAATGATCATCAATAAAAGTGACAAAATATTTATAGTCATGTACACTCGAAAATTTAAAGGGACACCAAATATCACTATGAACCTAGGTAAAAGATGAATCATGTCGTTTAAGAATTGGATGAAAAGAGCAGCAATGATGCTTCCTAAGAATACACTACTCACAAGTAAATTCAAATAATGATAAATTATGTAACATAGTACATAAGAAAGGTAACCCCAAGTTTCCTATGCCACCGTATCAAAGGATCAGCGACTGATGTTGTCACGTCCCAATATTGTAATATAGAGAACATGAGCATGACACGGTCAGCTACTCACTACGGAGTACGCTAATACACCCGAAATACGTTCTCCCATGTAGGAGACAAGGGGGTAACTCTATGATCTAAAGGTCTTATCCTTTGGCTTACTAGCTGTTCTGTATCTCAATCCACAACAAATACAAAGATATGACAATATGAACAGTAATTAGGTATCCAAAAATAATATTCCATATATGATCATGAAGCTAGTAGTTAAAATGATAAGCTAGCAATACATGATGATAATGTAGTTGCAGTCTAGAAGTAATATACATTCATGTTCTTTGAACGACGTGAACAGTCTCCCGGAAATACGAGCTAATACATGTTCGGTGGCTAAACACAAAAAAGAATAAGGTACTACAAAATGTTACTTCCATACTCCCTAATAGCTCTTCCTGGCATAAAACCATATTGATCTTAGAAATACTTGTTCTTGCTTGGTCTATCGTTTACATTCTCCCAGAGTTCCATTTTTAATATTACCATGCTTTGATAACATGCCTGGACTGTGACTTGTTCTTGATCTTTATCAGATCTGGAAGGTCAACTATAAAGGAATCTTGGGCTGACAAAGTTGTGTGGAACCAAGGTTGGATATTCAAAAAAGGAGTATCATGTTGCTGTTGGTATCAAATGTAATTGAATTTAATGCTAGAATTTTCTTTTGACAGGAAGCCTTCTTGTACCTGATTCACTGAAGGATGTTATGGATGACGTGACAGCTGTGGTATATACTTTGTCACTTGATATCTCATTCATTTCTTTTTATGTATATGTGCATTTAGTATGCTTAGACATGAGAAAGGGTCTTATGTTTTTTTTATTTCATAATAAGTTAAACTCTAGAGAACTGCAATGATGAAGGCATGAAGCATTCTATAACTTGGGAAGAGAATATCTGAACACAATATGATTTTGATATGATATTAGTATTTCATGCACTGTACCTACATGTTTTCTTCTTTAGACATAGTGGTGATGGGTTTGGATGAAGTTTTGGCCAACTGTGGTGGTGTTGCCATAGAAATTAGAAGGACTGATGTTTGTTTCCCCATATGTTATGCTGAATATGGAACTATATAAAAGCTTTTTACTGTTCAGTTGTTTCCCCACTGTACCTACAGATTCTCTTCTTATAGACATGAAGAGTGGTGATGGGTTTGGATGAAGTTTTGGCCAACTGTGGTGGTGTTGCCATAGAAATTAAAAGGAATGATGTTTGTTTCCCATATGTTATGCTGAATGTGGAACTATATAAAAGCTTTTTACTGTTCAGTTGTGTTTTTTCAGCAATGGTAACAGATCGTGCAAAAACTTTGCTGTCCCAGAAAATGATAAACCAATAGCTCTCCTTTTTATATTCTTTGACTTCTAAACTTCTACTGATTATTACTTCCATGACAAATATATCCATTTGTTTTGATTTTCAGTTCCATGCTCCTAGCAGAATGAATCAAATGTCATGTAGCTTTAACAAAAATTCAAGAGAAAATGAGGGATTGATTTATAGATGGCCAGGGGATACCTTAAGCGGATATTCATCAAAATATCCTACAAATATCATTTGACATGTCTACTTTATTGTTTGAAATGTGACATTCGATCCCTGAAAGACACAAATATGAAGAAATTTTTATGTTGCTTTGGTAAATACCCACTGATAAATCAGGTGGGACCCAATAAGTTAAGCTTTATAACAAATTATATTTGTAAAAGTGGTTTTTTGTAAGGTTTAGGGTGTAACAATTGATAAAATTTCTACAAGTTACCCAATAGTACAAGGTTAATGGGTAACGGTAGATAAAACTTCTATATGTTAAGCCATTAGTACAAGTATCAAAAATCCAACCACCCCTCCCTCTGCGCGCGCGCGCACACACACACACACCTGATTGTGTCTTAACCCCCTTTCTCCATTCCATCTCATTGGTGACTTATTGTCCAATATCCACTATCTGGTATGCCAAAGCAGAATCTGATACGATCCCACAACCAATTTTTAGAACCATGATAATAGTAAGATTGAGAAGGATGTTTGTTGATAATTTAAAGTACCATGACCAAAGTGCAGGCTCTTTAGTGTTTTTTGATCACTTGAAATCGAAACAAAAATGTAATGAGAAGCTATAAGAGCATACATGCTTTATGGGTGAGAATGTTGGTCAATTAAGAAATGAGTCAAAACGCTATATGATTATAGCTGAGATGAAAATGTTGATATGAACGAGTGTCCATCAAAATACGCTAAAGGAATGAGTGCGTCTGTGACAAGTTGGGAGGTTATGTGAATTGAGGGAAAATTAAGAGAAAAGTATTTGAGCTAATAAGCTTGTACATGTGCAAAGGGGATGCACCAAAGTGGAATTTGTTAGATCTTAAAAGAACTACTACAATCAGTGTTAGAGCTAAACTGACTTGGATCAAGGCTGCACAAGAAGTTCTGGCATTTACTAATGTTAGAGAGGACACAAACCTTAATGGAACAGAATGGAAAGGACTCCTGTAGCTAACGCCATATGGTTGGAACAGAGAATTTGTTCTTGTTGTTTTCTGTCCCATCTGACAAAGTTCCATTACAGGATTTACTGAACGCTGTTTGTTCGTAGGTGTGTGATTTACTTCCCTTTGATATCGTTGTCATGCCAAATGACTAGGAACATATGTAATATGGTATCAAGGTGATTAGCTTTTGTAGTTATTGTCTATACGGGTCTGGTGGATCTGATTTTTTGGTCCTTTGGTTGATAATTTTGATATCTTGTCATGCTCTGTCTGTTGATCTCTTTTTGTCACTTGTTTGTTTGTTTTGAGTGCATTGTGGGACATGCTGTTTCCTTTCAGGATCAATTTTTCTCAAAATTTTATCTTGAACATATATTCTTATTGTTAGGTTTTTTTTAACTATGAAGTTGTCTGTGTAGAACAAATGGGTATATACTCTTTTGAATCACCTACGTTTTTATTTTTGAACTTCTGTAGTAAAATTAGTTTAATGTTTTATGTCACACTCTTATGTAAAGTATCATATATGTATTAATACATCATTTCTTTATTATTCTATTAAAGGATGCATCTTTATTATTTTATTATATTTTCTTCTCTTGCAGATATCTTGTGTTGGAGGCTTTGGTTCAAACTCTCACATGTATAAAATCAATGGGACTGCAAATATTAATGCCATCAGAGCTACTGCTGAAAAAGGTAAGGCTGTGTTACTTGAATATTTCTCTTTTCAGTCATTATATGTCAGAAATGCTGCATTGATTAGTCAACTGGGTTACAAGAGGATGTATTGTTAGGCAGTTAGACATGAAGAACCTAATAGTTCATAGCTGAACCTTCATTAGCTCTTATAATATTGTTTCTAATAATTAGTGCCTTTAAAAAATATCTTTTACTTAATCTCTACAAAGATATCTTGTTTGACCTGCATTCATTGTATTTTTTTCCATGATACTCATTACCCACAAAATATTGTTATGCTTCATGAGGAATGAAACATGATTGTTTTCATTAGAAAGAGGACATTATCGCAGTATCGGTATCAGTATCGGTATAGGACCTTCCTACGAGTATCAAGGACTGACGGGATCGAAAATATCGACAGTTTCTGATCGGAGTATTGGATTTTTTTTTAATCAAAAAAGTAAATAATTATTAATAAATTATTAAAGATTAGAAAAAATTAGAATTTTTTTTATACATTAGGTATAATTTTAAGTATTATCTGTGTTGTTTCTTAGTAGTTTTAAAATTGAATGAAACAATACTCACCCTTGGTTTACCTGCAATAAATAAGTTTTTTTTTTCATTTACATGCCTTTGCAACCTTAGTATGCTTGTACACCCTTGCTACTACACTTTTACACCCTTGTTGATTGGTCTTTTTCGTTTAATTTTCTCTACCGAATTGACTGGGAAAGAGACCCAACATCGGTATCGGTCAGTATCGATATCGGACGTATGGTATCGATAGCGGCAAATCATGCAAACTATGGATTCAACATCATCAATAGAGAAAAACTATATCGTCCACCTTACTCGCAACAACCAGGGACCTACCACCACTGTAAATCAAGAAAAGATGCTCCTAGTCGCACACTATGTTCCACCTAAGCGTTCCGGATGTCATCCCCCACCTTTTACTATGTCATATTAAGTGTCGTTCCATGTTCCCACTTTTGTTTCTCATTCCCTGATGTTTCACATTCTAGGTAACTTTAATCGGTTAGCTATCAACTAAGAAAGCTCTTGCGGCTAAACATACAAAAAAACAAAACAATTTTTTTGTTTTGTTTTCTCTGTCCCTAAATTAAATATCAAATAAATGTAAACTGGACATGAAAGTCCCTTTCTAGCATTCGTTCTCTATTGCATTGTCCGAACAAACAATATTGGATTTTGAAACCAAGGAAATATAATGAAAAAAATATTTTTGAAATATAATATACTTTTATATACATATAGGAAAAGAATAGCCATTCCAATGGAACATCTACTAAAAGGAAGATAAAATAAGAAATATCGAAAAATTCTTGCCTCGTGTGTTTCAAGGAAATGAAATAAAATCCGCTTTACGATATAAATATATATCGAATATCTAGATGAATTACTTGTGAAATTAGGAGCTACTTAAGTCCTATGTTGTGAAAAGCGCCGCTTAAGCGAGATTTGGCATTTCGGCGCCTTGCTTAACGTTTTTTCGCCTCAGAACAGAAATCAGCGCTTAAGCGTCGTTTAGTAGCACCTCGCCTCGTCTTAGGCGCCTCGCTTAACGATTGTTGTGAATTTTTTTTTTAAACTAAACCTAAGCTTTTGTTATTTACATAGTTGGATAGTTGAGAAACTTTAAGTAGGAACTTTAAGACTTAGTTTTTATGTTTGATGGTATTTTGATGACTATGTAGTATGTATGCATTGTGTGGCTTGTAGTTTGCATTTTGATCTAGTATTTATATTATTACTTTACTTGATTGATGATTGGTATTGTTATTCATGCATATACTAGTAGGATTGTATGAAAAAATATTAAAATTTATGTGTATATAGAGTATTTTACTTGTATGAGAAAAAAAGAAAAAAAATTGAGGCGCCAACTAAGCGCTATTAAGCGAGGTGATGGCCTCGTCACCTCGCCTCACGCTTAATAACATAGCTTAGTCCTTCTAGATGGGAATTGGTAGCAGATATGTAAGCATCACCACCTAAACCAGGTGGTTATACTTACAACTTGCAACAATAATAACATAGTTCTTATCACACATATTTGGGTTTGACTATTGGATCATTTTCTTCCATTCAGCTATGTTTAGTGCTGTCCTTTGTAACATTAATAAAACCCACATCCTTTTTAACATCCTTAATTTAAGTTCTTTAGGCCTACCCCTTGTTATAGCAACTTCTTTAACTGGTCTCTCTCTCCTCTTAAAGGGTGCATCTATTGTTAACTATTGCACATGTCCAAATCATACAAAGATGATTTTCTCTCTTCTTATCATCAATTGATGCCTGATGTGATGGTAAAGCTTAAAGCCTTAAACAAGAGCCTCGTGGCACTGGACGACCTTTATCCTTAATTGATGCCACCTCTAATTTCCTATGAATTTACTTTTTTGTTTTACTATTTCTTTCAAAGCATTGTTATTCATCCATTTTAGCATTCTTGTTTAAGCTACTCTTATTTTCTGCACATGTATTTTAACCAAACTCCGAACCATAGAGCATGAGTAGCCTCATAGATATCTTATTGAATTTTCCTTTCAACTTCGAGGATATCCTGCATTCACAAAACACTCTAGAAGCACTCCATTTCTGCCCTCTGTTTCTATTTAATTTTACGAACAACATCCTTCTCAAGCTCTCCATCAATATAACGATTGCTCCAAATGCCGAAAAGTATCACTCATAATGTATTGTAGTATCTCATAGTTATATATCGGACTTCATGAAGTGAACAATTACCATGGTTTGTTCAGTTACGTAACATATTGTGGCAGCTCTCCCTTAATTGTATATCAAATGCATGTCAACTGCTGCAAGTTCACTTATTGGAATCCTTCTTTCACTCATAATGACAGGTGTTAAGAGATTTGTATACATATCTGCTGCTGATTTTGGTGTGGCAAATTATTTGTTACGAGGGTATTACGACGGAAAGGTATGGTTCTGATTAGGAGCTTGTTCTCTCTCTTTTTGTTTGTTCTATCGAGCTACAATGGAAAGTACTTCATAACGATGCATACAAAGCTAGATAGTCAAGTCAAGATAGGTATCATGTATCAATTTGTTTGTTTATCTTATCGTGTATTGTATCACATCGTGTACCATAAGATACATTGTTCCATAGTAGATCCATTGGAAATTTATACTACCTTACAATTGAGCAATAGTAAGGAGAATTATCGAGCATTAAGTGGTAAGTTCATCATAAATTCAATAAGTAGGAGCAAAAAATGTAACATTAGCATTAGATGATTATATTATTTACGACTACAGCATTGTTGCATTAGACAATCAAATGTTACTTTATTATTATACATTCTAGTTTCTGAATAATTTATAACTTATAAAGATCCTAGGAAATATTGATAAACATCCTCTAAGAAAAAGCCAAAACAAAAGTTCAGAAAGTAACAGAAATAAAAAAGGGTGTCCCATTGCTATGAGACTCCCTCTTATTAAGTAGGATCCGGGGAGGGTCAACGTGTACTTAGCCTTAGCCTTACCCCCATATATATAGAGAGAGGTTGTTTTCTTGACTCGAACCTGCATCCTCCAGTAGGGGTGTGCATCGATCGGTGGTCGACCTATTTGGTCACAACCGAAGTCGAACCGAAGTTAATCGGTTTGGAAAAAATTACAACCGAACCAAACCAACCAATTGGTTGGTCCGGTTTTGAAACCTACCGACTTTGTTCGGTTTAGCTCGGTTCGGCTAATCGGTTTTGATCATACAAAAATTTTCAAAAAAATAATCAGCCAATGATCTCGCAAAAAGCCAGCAGCGATAAATAAAGCCATTGTTACATAGTATCGGTCTTGAGTATATAAAAGTGTTTCAAATATGTCAGCTGCTGTGTATCAGTCTATCAGAGACTCCAAACATTACTGCATTCAAATATGTAACCATGTAAAAGCATATAAAAGTATCAGTATATAAAAGTTGCGCATTCAGACTTAGAGTCTCTGAGTATACAATCATTGTCTGGACTCCAAACATATCAACATAGTTCCGTAGAACATAATATATATGGATATCAACTCCAAAATGATTACTTCAGACTTCAGAGACTCCAAAGAGTTCAAACATAAAATAAAGCCATAGTTACATACTCCAAACAGTGAGGACAAGGAAAAGAATCAATAATATATCAGCCATAATATAGAGCCAGAGAACTATACTCCAAACAGAGATCTTTCAAGGAAAAGAAGGACAAATATATCAGACTCCAAACAGTAAGGACAGAGAACATAGTTACTATGTAACTATCAGAGTATCAGAGACAATAATATATGTCAGCAGCAATAACATAATGCCAGTTAAATAGTATCAGACTCCAAACAGTGAGGACAAAGAACATAGTAACATAGTATCAGATACTTCAAACACCTCCAGATCTCACAAGGAAAAGGACAAATACTTCTTTATAATTGTTTTTATAATCTAGACTCCAAACACATCCAGCTTGCTGCCTTACACCAATAGCCCAGCAAGTGCAACACTAGAAAATCCACGAGATTATGCAAGTTGCACCAATCAGTTCTCATCAAAGCCATTCTCTGAACCACCACCTAAAACATCTATAAGAGAGGAAAACAAAAAACCATTAAAGATTTAAAGGTATCAAGAATAATAACTACGTTAACAAACCAACAAAAAGAAGTTATTAAAGTTATTATTACCTGCTTCGATGTCTTCAATATCGTCCACTAAACTTCGCAGATCATTTTTCACTTTTAAGCGTAACCAATTTTGAGTGCAAATGAGGGCGTGTACTGTCATTGGAGATAAAGAGCTCCAATATTGATGAAGGACGCGACCACCAGTACTAAAAGCCCAATCAGAAGCTACATTTGAAACGGGTATAGCCAAAATATCTTTAGCAATATAAGATACAATTATGTATTTATCTGAATTTTTCTTCCAATATTCAAAAGATATCAAAGCCGGGTTTGTCCGCTTCACATGATTCCATCAAATACTGATCAACTTCTGTTTTGTACTCCCCAATAACCTTCCTTTTTCTTTTTCTTGAGATAGCGAGTACTGATTATTGTCCTGCTAACAACAACATTATCATCAACAACCTCATTGACCAAAGTTGCCTCATATGGATGCTCTTCACTTCCACTTTCAGGATAAAACAATTTGTATTCATCATACAATTCATGCAAAAAATTCTTCACCTTTTCTGTCAATTCCCTACCCATATTTTCACCACATAATTTCCCAAAACAAAATTCAAGACCGTCTTCCTTGTGACGTGGATCAATTAGTATAGCAACAAATAGAAAATGATTCATTTTTTCATAGCTTCCCCAATATTTATCATATTTTTTCTTCATTTTATCACCCATGGACCGGAGAAACTTGTCTTTACTTGAAGTCCAAGTTTTCAGTTGTTCATGAATCACAACTAATTGCCATAAAAATTCATTGGATGTTGTACATGTAGAACCAAAAAAGCTCAAAGTTGCATCATAAAATACCTTCAAGAACTTTGTAAGAGCATGAGCATTATTCCAATCATCAACTGAAGGTGTCAATTTTCTCCCACTTTTATAAAACTCACATACAAATTGGCCATCCTCCTCTTCTAAGCGTTCAAATGCCTTTTAAAAAATTTTGGCGGTGTCTAACATCAAATAAGTCGAATTCCACCTGGTTGTAATGAAAAAAAGAATTATTATCAGTTAAGTATATCAGTTTTTACTTTTTAGTACTCATATGATTCATAATGCAAATTGCAAACTGTAGAACAAAACTGCAGAATGATATCAAATTGCAAACTTCAACAGAAGGCACTTTTATTTATAGTATCAGTTCAAGTTTAACTAGAGTAACAGTTCAATAGTTAAAAAACACTATCGTTAGTTTAAGTGTTAATTTTAATATGATACTCTAGTATCAGTTTAAGTGTTTGTCTACACATTAGGAAATAACAGTGCCAAATGAAATTAGAACAAATAAAAAACACTATAGTGTCAGATGAAGTGTTTCTTTTAATATGATACTCTAGTATAGTATCAATCTAAGTGTTTGTCTACACATTAGGAAATAACAGTGCAAGCAAAGGGTGTTGATGAAATCAGAACAAATGAAATCAGAAGTATTAGTTTCTATAACATTCTACCTGGTGGTTAACATTCCAGGTAACAACCAATTATTTATAATAAAATTTGTATACCATCTGTTAGAGTTATTTTATTTTGTTATTTATCATATGAGGGTATAATAGTAATTGTGGGTGTATTGCATATCAATATAAATAGACATGAGATGCAACCTAGGTTTTAAGGTCCTTACAATCTCCTTTCTCATATTCTCTCTTCTCCTACTTTCCATTCTCCTCTCTATCTCCAAACTTAACTTGGTATCAGAGCATATATTTGTAAGTACTGTACATTCTATCCACGACAGGGCCGATCGAACTCGGCCGTGAGTTCGACAGGGGTTCGGGGGCGGTAGCCCCTGATTGCAGGGTTGGGGCGGTAGCCCAAAAAAATAATTTCGGTTGTTTTTCGTCTACTTTTCATGATTCGCCGTTCGTCGTTCGTTGTTCGTGGTCGTTCGTGGTTCGTTTATGAGATCTAGGGTTTCTACAGATCTCCGTTGGTTATTCGTCGTCGGTTGAGGTTCGTTGTGAGATCTAGGGTTTTAAAGATCTCGTCTTTCTGTTGCATCTGCTAGTATGGTGGGGACCGAATCTTCTAGCGAGGTTAATAGTGGTGGTGGTAGCGGAGGTGGTTCTCCTTTTACTGTTATTCATAATGATGAATTGGGAAAGTCGATTACAGCGGTGAAACTCAATGGTGCGAACTACCTTGCCTGGTCCAAGTCTATCAAAGTGGTGTTAAGGGCGAAGAAGTTAAAGTTTTTGACGGAAGAACCCCTGCCTGAAACGTCCGCGGAGTATGAAGATTGGATGAGTGCAGATGCATACGTTATGTCGTGGTTGTGGCATAGTATGGAACCACATATCGCTGCTAATGTTCAGTGGTGTGAATCAAGCAAACAGATTTGGGCATCTCTGGAAGAATCATATTCGCAGAAGCGAAACGTTGCCCGTATCTATGAGTTGTACGAGTTGTTATTCAATACAAAGCAAAATGGGAAGCCTATGAATGAATATCTGGCTTCAAAGAAGGCTTTGTGGGAGGAACTGCTTCAATATCATCATGTTAGTACGGATTTGAAGGAAGCTCGGAGACAGAAGGAAGAGTTTCATGTTTCACTTATCCTAGCCGTCTTGGATCCTGCGCTCGAACCTTATAAAGCTCAAATCCTTGCTGGAGAGCAGTTACCTACGGTGGCAGATACTCTCCCATCTCAATCGTTCCTTTCTGGGACAGAGTTCTGTGATGCCGAGTACTGACTCTTCTGTCCTAGTTTCTACTGTTGTTGGTCGTGGTGGTGGACGTGGTATTGGACGTGGCGGTAGAGATAGTGGTCGTAGTTTTGGTCGAGGAGGAGGCCGTGGTGGTAGAGACAATGGTCGTGGTGGTGGTCGTAGTGGTAGTGGCCGCGGTGGTGGTGACCGTGGTTAACCACGGAAGTGTAACTATTGTGGAATGCTCGGTCATGTAGAAGACTATTGTTGGGACAAGTGGGGCAAACCAGAATATGCACATCAAGTGCATGATGAAAATATGCAGTCCCAGGTCACCACTTCTGCTCCTAGAGATGATACTTCGGGTTTCAATCAGACTTCAACGTCTGATACCTCATCTCCATTTCAACAGATGAAGTTGAACGCGCTTGCTAGTACCACCTCCCAACCTACTGCAACCATGGCACATATAGGTAATCCTGCTTTTGTGGCAACCCAGTCACCATCCACCTCTTGGGTCATCGACTCAGGAGCAAGCTGTCACATGTCTGGTATAACATCTATCTTTCATAATCGTAGTTCCATGAAACATAATACTATCTTGGCTGATGGGTCTACTCGTTCTGTGCTTGGAAAATGTGTCATTTTCCCTACTCAATCACTATCATTATTTGATTCATTATATGTGCCTAATTTTCCATTTAATTTGTTATCTGTGAGCCAGTTAACCAAATCTATTCAATATTCTGTGACATTTTCTCCCAAATCGTGTGCTTTTCAGGACCTCAAGACGAAGAAGATGATTGGTTCGGGGCATGAAAAAGATAGACTGTACTACTTGGATCTACCTGGAAAGGCCTTCACTTCTGTTTCTACTTCTCCGTTGCAGTGGCATTATCGTTTGGGACATCCGTCTTTGGCTAAGTTGCGTCAAGTTGTTTCTAGTTTGAGTCATGTTTCTAGTCTTGAATGTGAGGCTCTTGTCAATTAGGCAAGCATTACCGTAGTTTTTTTCCTCGTCGTAGTGAGAGTCGTCAATTAGTCTTTTGATCTTGTTCATTATGATATTTGGGGTCCGTCTAGAGTCAAAAGTCCAAAAGGATTTCAGTATTTTGTTATTTTTATTGATGATTATTCCAGAATGACTTGATGTTATTTAATGAAAGAAAGATCTGAGTTTTCAAATGTGTTATCTGTCTTTTATAATGAAGTCTATGTTCAGTTTAATAAACGTATCAAAATTCTGCGTTCTGATAATGCTTTGGAGTATACTCAATCTTCTGTGAACAGTTTCTGTGTTGATCGTGGTATGATTCATCTAACCAGTTGTGTCCACACCTCTCAACAAAATGGTATAGCCGAACGCAAACATCGACACATTTTAGATGTGGCTCGAACTCTCATGTTCAATATGCATGTCCCTAAACAGTATTGGGCAGATGTCGTTCTTACTGCATGTTATCTTATTAATCGCATGCCATCATCTGTATTAAATAATAAAGTTCCATTTACCATATTACATACAGATGTCGCACCTTTTTTCTTATCTCATCGAGTGTTTGGGTGCGTCGCTTTTATTCATAACTTGGAACCTAATCGAGATAAGTTGGCTCCTAGATCTCTGAAGTGTGTCTTTCTTGGTTATCCTCGTACTAAAAAAGGTTATCGTTGTTACAGTCCACAGTCACGCAAATATTATGTCAGTGCGGATGTTACATTCTTTGAGTCTACCTCTTTCTTTCCTTCAGGAGACCGTTGTATTCCTTTTACAACAAATTTGATATCTTCCATACCACTTCTGGTCATTCCTGAATCAATTTCTGTCTCCATTCCCCATTTATAGGTTTATCAGAGATCCAAGGGCATGCCAGTGGTTCTGCAGAATTCAGTCTTCAACCAATCATCTTCTGTGCCTGAGGTTTCTGCTCCCATCACCACAGATCCAGATGATCTTCCTATTGCTCTCAGGAAAAGACAACGCCTTTGTACCACAAAGAATAAGCATCCCATTTCTAACTATGTTTCATTACACCGTGCTTCATCATCTTTTCATGCATTTGTTGTTTCATTGTCTTCTATTTTTATTCTCAAAACTTACAAGCAGGCTATGCCATCTTCTGGTTGGAAAAGTGCAATGGATGAGATGTATGCTTTATATCAAAATCAGACTTGAGAGCTTACATCACTTCCTGTTGGAAAGCAAACAGTGGATTGTAGATAGGTGTACACTGTTAAGTATCACCCTGATGGTTCTGTTGAGCGCCTCAAGGCACGGTTGGTTGCCAAAGGGTATACTCAGACATATGGCGTAGATTATATGGAGACTCTCTCCAGTGGTTCGGCTGAATTCAGTTCGGATTCTTATTTCTGTGGCGGTGAATCACCAATGGCCTATATATCAGCTGGACATAAAGAATGATTTCTTGCATGGTGACTTACAGGAGGAGGTTTATATGGATCAAGCACCGGAATATATTGTAGCAGGAAATAAAAAACTCGTATGTCGATTGAAGAAAGCATTATATGGACTGAAACAGTCACCTCGTGCTTGGTTTGACAAGTCCAGTTCAGTTCTCATTCAGTATGGCTTTCGGTGTACCACATCAGATCATTCAGTATTTTGCCATTCTTTCTCGGCAGGTATTATTGTGTTGATTGTTTATGTTGATGATATCATTATATTTGGGAGTGATCATGCTGAAATTGTGGACTCGAATGCCTACCTTAGTGTCAGTTTCATACTAAGGATTTGGGTCTTCTTCGATATTTTCTTGGAATCGAGGTTGCTCGATCTAAGAAGGGTGTGTATCTGTCACAACGTAAGTATGTTCTAGACTTGCTCTCCGAGACTGGGATGTTGGAGTGTCGGCCAGTTGAGACTCCTATGGATTATCATGACAAGCTTGATGCTGACAGGGGAGAGTTATTTGAGGATGTTGGATATTATAGACGTTTGGTTGGCAAACTTATATATCTTACTGTTACTCGACCAGACATCACATATGCAGT
The DNA here is from genome assembly GCA_036927795.1 of Iris macrosiphon. Taxonomy (NCBI): domain Eukaryota; kingdom Viridiplantae; phylum Streptophyta; class Magnoliopsida; order Asparagales; family Iridaceae; genus Iris; species Iris macrosiphon. Next base: position 177,084,801 of record JAYESA010000005.1, on the reverse strand, counting down.
TGGAGTAGTTAGTCAGTTTATGCATGCCCCTCGGCAACCACATTGGGAGGCTATCTCTCGCATTCTTCGATACTTGAAGGGTGCACCTGGAAAGGGTTTGTTGTACAACCTTCCCAGTTGCTTACGGTGACTGGGTTCAGTGATGCTGATTGGGTAGGCAGTCGCAGTGATAAGAGGTCTACTTCTGGCTATTGTACGTTTGTGGGTGGCAATCTTGTCACGTGGCGTAGTAAGAAGCAGAATGTTGTGGCTCGTTCTAGTGCAAAGGTCGAGTACCGTGCGATGGCTCATACAGCTTCTGAGATGATGTGGGTGCAGTCTCTTCTTCATGAAATAGAAATTATGATTCCTATTCCGATGGAGATGTATTGTGATAATCAGTCGGCAATGTTTATCGCAAGTAATCCGGTGTTTCATGAGCGCACGAAGCATATCGAGGTGGTGGATTGTCATTTTGTTCGTGATTTGTTGCTGAAGAAACAGATTGTCACTCCTTATGTTCGGTCAGAGGATCAATTAGGTGATATCCTCACCAAACCACTTGCTCGTGGTCCATTTTCTGATTTATGTAGCAAGCTGAGCATGTCTGATCTATATGCTCCTGCTTGCTCCTGCTTGAGGGAGGGTGTTAGAGTTATTTTATTTTGTTATTTATCATATGAGGGTATAATAGTAATTGTGGGTGTATTGCATATCAATATAAATAGACATGAGATGCAACCTAGGGTTTAAGGCCCTTGCAATCTCCTTTCTCATATTCTCTCTTCTCCTACTTTCCATTCTCCTTTCTATCTCCAAACTTAACTCCATCATTTTACTATAATTTGGTTTCTTCTTAACTGACTTGATAAAGTCAAAAATAATAACTTCATGACATAGAGTATCACTTTAACTAAGTATCAGACTATCACTTTAACTAAGTATCAGACTATCAGTTATAAAAGTTCAGTTACTTTAACTAGAGTATAAATTAAAAAAACTAATAGCAATAAGGTAACAAAAAGGTTCTTATTACCTGGTTGGAACATAATGACATAGAAGCGCCTTTGAAGTTTATCTTTTGTTTGTCTATGCATGTCTTGAATTTTAACAACCTTGTTGGGGAACCTCTCCAATATCTCACCACATCACGCATTTTATTGATTGACTCATGATAATCTTTTAAACCATATGTGACAACGAGATTTAGTATATGTGCACAACTTCTCATGTGGATAAATTGACTACTCATAATTGAACATTTCCATTTGTTCACTATTTTTGCCAAGAATGAGATAGGTGTATCATTAGCGCTTGCATTTTCAAATGTCACAGTCAACACATTTTCAATCCTCCACTCCAATAGACATGCTTCAATTGACTTGCCAAGGGTTTCGACTTGCCAAGGGTTTCATCTTTATGGTCGAGAACTTGACAAAAGTTTATGATTCTTTTTTTATACCTCCGGTCACTATCTATGTAATGGGCGGTGAGACACAATTTATATTTTTGAATAGATGTCCATGTGTCTGTGGTAAGACAAACTCTCTGATGATCACTAACCAAAATATCCTTCAGCCTTTCATGCTCCATCTTATACATATGTAAAACATCTCGTGTGGTAGTAGTACGAGATGGAACAGTAAACCTTGGTTCAAAGTCTCTACAAAAGTTCCTAAACCCCTGGCTCTCCGCATGCCGAAATGGCAACTCCTCTTTGATAATATACCTGGCTATTGACTCTCGAAGATACTCTGGATTATAGGTGGTGGCAATGAGTTTGCTATTGCTTCCATCTTTCCCACTTCTCTTAGGTTGAAAAGATAGGCTTTTTTGTTTCAACTCTCGACCAATAAACTTTTTACATTGAAGACTTATGTGAGTATTCAAATTGGAAGTTCCATTTTTTGGGTCACTAGCATAATCTTTACAACAATAGTTGCACTTTGCTTGAAGGCCAACTCTGGTAAAGTGTTTCCAAGTCAGTGCGGGAGGCCTTGTGGGTTTCCTTTTATCATTACCAAGATTACAAGATAAAGATGGATTATTATCATTTGAGCTTGGAGGAATCTCACCTTCAGCAGATGCAATAGTTGGAGACTCATCCATTGGACTTGAACTTGATATCGGATTAGTTTCACTTGCACTTGCATTGCAAGCAGGAGTTGAAACTAGTTGCGCGTCAAGATAAAGGTATTTCAAATTTCAATTAAAACATACACAAAGAAGAAAATATATAATAAAGGAAAATGAAAAAGCATCAGAGTTTAGTTATCTTATAAAGAAAGATGATGATGATGACGAAGCCATGAAAACAGTGACAACTGACAAGTAACTTGACTTGAACAAAAAATAAACTTGCCCCTGTTGCATATTAGTATGTAAATATGTTAGTTTGAAATATTCAGAAGAAAATTGAGCAGGAAATAAACTGACAAAGAAAAAATAACTTGCACACTGTTACATAATGTGCAGCATTCGGTAGCAATTACTGGAATCAACTAAAATGCCTGATCAAACTGACAAAGAATTTGTTATGTAATGTGCAACATTCAGTAACAATTACCAAAATCAATTAAAAGGTTCAACAAGAAATCTGCAGAATTTCTTTCCAATAATACAACACTAAACAATAATTGCTACTGAATCAAAGAAATAAAGATTTTCTCGCCATAAGTTTCTTCTGGGCAACCCCAAATCTTTAAAATAACACAATGAAATAATTTTTTTTTGCAAACACCACATGTACAAATTATATCCTAACTAGATGTTGTTTGGAGTTCCATCTCAGAGCATAAAAACTAAAGCTTCCCAAGAAAACTTCATGGAAAAACTCTGGTACAATAGTAACAATACTAACACAACAAATAAGCATGAATATAGGTTCATTAGAAGAGAGAAGAAATAAAGTTACAGTCTATAAAAAGGATAAGCAGTCTTAAACAGTTCACTATGCTGCACCATGGTTCTCCCTATTGAACAAAATCCAAATTGATTCTCAAAAATAAACCTTAAACCTACTTCATCATAGATCTATGAATTGAAGATGGAAAATAAACCAGTCTTCAGGCCGACATGGTTAGCAACAATTCATAGATTTATTTGCAACAATAGATCTATAGATTTCATCAGGCCGATGGAAAATAAACCAGTCCGCTTGGACCTATATTCCATCTATAGTCTACTTTATCTATAGATCTATGAATTGAAGATGGAAAATAAATATATGGAAAATAAACTTCATGGCAAATAGATGAAGATGGAAAATAAATATATGTTACCATTTACCAGTCTTCAGTCTCAACTCTCAAAAAGGGAGAGGAGATGGAACTTTCAGGTGGAATGAGCAGCAGCCGCGAGGGAGAAAGGTCTCGAGATTGCTTCGAAGCCGCGAGGGAGAAAGGGCGGAGAGCCGGAGAGTTAGGGAGAGGGAGCTCACCACTGGCCGGACTCAATAGAGAGGGAGAGGGAGAGTTGAGGAGAAACAATGGAAAAAAGAGAATATGAGCAGCAGCGGCAGCTGCCTCATAAGTTGCAGTATTGAACCGCTGCAAAACATAAATCTACACTATTTAAACATGGTCTGGTTCGGTTCGATTTTAAACGATTTTAGGATAACTAAACCGCGAACCGAACTGAGCCATTCGGTTTTTCAAAAGGTCCAGTCGAACCAAACCGACCGGACAATTGGTTCGATTAAAAACCGACCAGTTTTGATTTGGTTCGATTTGATCGGTTTGGCCCAAATATGCACACCACTATACTCCAGGATGCAAGCAACAAGTCTTACCATGGGACAACAAGCCTTATAGAAAGTTCAAGAAAGAAGGAAACGAGAAATATTATAAAAAATACAAAACACTCAATTCTTTGGTGTGAGTTGTTGAAATCTCCAAAGATGCTAGATGTCATCCCAAAAATGTTGGATGTCGTCCTTGGGCAATTTTGGAAGTCGATGAAGGATACTGGAATGAAGCACTCTTCCAAAGAGTTCACTCAGAAGAGAAGGTTGCATCTAACAAAAAAGGTTGTAAATGGTTATATGGTTGTCCGGGCAAAATTTTAGAATTGTAGAGTTAGTTTATGAAATTTTTTTATTTCTAAACCACTTTAGAGTTGGGTTTGTTGAGAACCAAGGACTAAATTATAATAGTCCATCTTAGAAGGTTGTTAAGTGTAAAAGGACCAAGGGGTATTTATATCCTCTTTATCAAAAATAAATCTAAGTTTACTTTGGTACAATATATTTTTGGTATCAGAGTCACCCTAACCCTAACCCTACTTCACCACAGCCGTCGCCACCATTTTCATCCACCGTCCACCCTCACTGCCGCCATCCACCCTCACCACCGCCACCACCCTCCTTTCCCGCCGCCACCTCCTCCCCACCGATCGACGTTACCGATCCTTTCTCCCCTCCGCCGCTGCCGCTAACGCAGCCACAGTCCTCCGGTTCGTCATCAGACTATGCGACTTCGGATCGCAGCCATGCACGGGACATGAGCAGCGCTCTCGGGGTCGCTGCTGCTGAAGGAGGAACGGTTGACGTGGAGAGATCTGTGATCGAAGCTGGAGGGCACCACCGGAACTCGCGTGCCTTAGAACTGCCACCGCCGGGCTGATGGAAGAGGTGAAGGAGCATACGATGGAGACGATCTACGGCAAACTAACGGCCAAGGAGATGAAGGCTTTGGTGGACATCTCTTGTCCAGGAGGCTGACCGAGACTAGCCTCTGTGCTGCACAGGCAGATGTGGATCCTTCATCATACAAAATGGGAACGTTGGAGAAACTGTAGGTGAAGTTGGAGGGTACTACCAACTACTTGAAGTGGTTGTGTCATGCTATGTGGACCCTGAAGGCAAGGGACTTGGTTGGCTATGTGAATGGCCAAACCAAGGCACCTGAAGATCACTCCTCACGGGAGTTTGTTGTGTGAAAAATTATCAATAATGTGATAACTGGATGGTTGACAGCCTCATTGACCGACCAAATATCGGACAACGTGGAAGCGATGGAGGGTGCTAGTGACATTTGTATGACGCTGAGAGACATGTACTCGGGGTCGGGCAACCCCATGAGGGTCTTCCAACTGCAGGATGAACTTGACAAGGTGGTCCAAAAAGATCACACCATCTCTGAGTATGCGGCTCTGTTAAAGAAATATTGGTCAGATCTCGACCACTATGATCATATTGACATGGAGGATGAGCAAGTGGAATCGGCATTTATGAAACATTATCAGAAGTTCATGGAATATGTCTCGCGACAGAGGATGATGAAGTTCCTGAAGGGGCTCAACCTAGCATTCGAGCAGAGGAGAAATGTTTTACTTGCACAGTCCAGGCTGCCATCACTGGAGGAGGCCATAGCTGCTATGGCACAAGAAAAGGCACGACTGAGGCTGATGCCAAGCACCACTAGTTCTCCGGGGGTAAAATCAGCTTTAGCAGTTCTTAACTCGAATCCCAATGGGGGGAGGGTGTTACAACTGTGGAGACCCTGAACATTTTATCAGATTCTGAATGAAACCTCTGAGAGACCAGTCCAGCGGCTGCGGACGCAGCCGTGAAGGGCGTAGGGGTGGCAGAAGAGGCTATGCCTGTGGCACCGATAATTATTCTGGGGGGCACAAGGTAAATTTTGCAGAAGGGGGAAATGAGAGTCAGTCATCCGATATGACCCCTAGTGAGAGAAAAATGCTAGAGATGTCGAGGAGCATAAAGCTTAGAACCAGCGACAGTCGAGCCAATACCGCTGGAGCATCAACTCCAACCACCTTCGGGGGTAACATCACCTACTATGTCCATACAAGCACATGTATACCTGCTCATACCCTTGCATCTACCCACAGACCAGGAAGTCTAAATTAGATAGTTGACTCTGGGGCATCCCGCCATATCATAGGAGCCCATAATGAGTTCCAGGATTACACTTACCTGGCGACACCTGAAAGCATTCAGACTGTTAATGGTACTGCTAGACCCATTGTGGGTACATGCACGGTTAAATGCACCCCTTCCATGACTTGTACTGATGTCTTGCATGTTCCATTTTTTTCTGTTAATCTATTATTCATTAGTGCCATTGTTCTTCAACTTAATTGCGTTGTTTCCTTTGACATTCCTAAGGTGATTTTTCATGAGAAGAAAACGGAAAGACGGTTAGGGACTGTCACTTGGTATAAAGGGCTATGGTACTTGGACATGGATGGACTGCATGCAACACTGACATCACTGGTGGATGAAGCACAGTCGGAGGAGCCGCAAAGGACTGTGGAAGTAGAACTACTACTCCAACATCAGCGCATGGGATACTCTTCATTTAGTCTGAGTCAGATGTATCCCTCTATGTATCAAAAGGCTGATAAATATAAGTTAGTTTGTGATGTTTGCGAACTTGAAAAACATACCAGAAGCTCTTATGTGAGTTCTGGAAATATAAGTTTGTCTTTTTTTTGATATGATACACTCTGATGTATGGGGACCTTGTCCTACAACTGTTGTTAATGGCTTTAAGTGGTTTGTCCTCTATATTGATTGCTACACTCGTGTCACCTGGGTGTACCTAATGAAGAGTAAGAGTGATGTGTTTGCATGCTTTCAAGATTTTTATCGCAGGGTCACAACGCAGTACAGTGTTAATGTGAAGATTTTGATGTCTGATAAAGGGACAAAATACACCAACAAGGTTCTTAAAGAGTACTTGTTAGCCCATGGGATATATCATCAGACTTCATGCGCCTACACACCAGCGCAATGGCGTGGCAGAGTGGAAGAACAAGCACCTGTTGGAAGTGGCTCGGTCGATGATGTTTGCTATGAATGTCCCTAAACACTTGTGGGGGCATGCCGTGTTGACAGCTGCATATCTTATCAACATGATGCCCTCTCAGGTGTTAGGATAGAAGACACCATTTAAGATGCTTACAGGTGAGAACAAGTACATTGTTCCCTAAAGGTGTTTGGATGTGTATGCTTTGTGAAGGATAATAGGCCTGCTGTGAAAAAGTTGGACCCTCGGACAGTGAAGTGCCTCTTTGTTGGCTACTCAGGGTCTCAGAAGGAATATTCTTACTGAAGTCCTGTGGAGCGAAGGCTCTTTGTGAGCATGGAAGTTACATTCAGATAGATGAAATCATACTACCACAATGGTTCCGGTGAAGGCTCCGCATTTGATGACACACCTAATACATGAAGTGTTAGGAGTGAGGGGGAGATGTGCCCGAGCGTGATTGTCGGGTCAGTTCCATGTCCGATAATGAAAGTTGGTCCAAGAGAACGAGGAGATAGCAAGAGTGAGAAAAGCGATGAGGATGCACATAATCAGGAGAAAGAAAGTGATGCACCAGTCAGAGGGAGGAACAATATGCTCCAGTGCAGGGGAAGGAACAACCTTTAGAACAACCTATAGCTTAAGGAGAGCTCCAGGTCTACAGGAGGAGAAAGCAGCGGTCCACTGCTACTGTGCCTAATGTTCCTACTGTGTCATGTCCCTCGCCTAATCCTGTTCCAACTCCTGAAGATGCACCTGCACTGGATCCCTCTGATTCGGATGCAGATCCCTCTGATTCGGATGATATAGTCCCTCTTTCACTATCTCATATTCTCTTAAGGAGATCTTCTCGCAGCAATACGGAAAGATCTCCTAATCGTTATGGTTATGAACATGACATTGTCTATTTCTTATCCTACTCTAATCTATCCCCTACTTATGGAGCATTCATTGCATCGTTAGACACCACCTCTTTGCCTAAGTATTGGCAGGAAGCGAAGGAAGATCCGAGATGGAAAGTTGCAATGTTGGAAGAACTTAGGGTACTCGAAATAAATGGAACATGGGAGCTTGTTCCATTATCTAAAGAAAAGAGAACAGTTGGATGCAAATGAGTCTTCACAATAAAGGAGACGCCAGAAGGGAAGGTGGAGCGATACAAGGCAAGATTGGTTGCAAAGGGATTCACTCAGTCCTATGGCATCGACTATGATTAGACATTTGCTCCGGTAGCAAAGATGAGCACTGTGGGAACCCTGGTCTCCCTTACAGCAAACCATAGGTGACAACTTCATCAATTGGATGTGAAGAATGCCTTTCTTCATAGGAATTTGCAAGAGGAAGTATACATGGAGACGCCCTCGGGATTTTTGTACGAAGCAGTCGACAGAAAATGTGTGCAAGCTGAAGAAATTACTGTATGGACTCAAGCAATCTCCTCGGACCTAGTTTGAGAGATTCAGGAAGGCTGTCACAGGCATAGGGTATAGGCAGACCAATAAAGATCACACGGTCTTCTTCCGACATGCGAGATGCCACGTCACCATACTTGTAATATTTGTAGATGATATAGTGATTACAGGTGATAAGGAGGAGGAGATCACCCAGGTGAAGTCAAAATTTGCCAAGGAATTTGAAGTGAAGGACTTGGGAATGATGAGGTATTTTCTCGGGATCGAGGTGGCTCGAGGAAGAAATGAGATCGTCCTCTCTTAGAGAAAGTATGTACTAGACTTGCTCACAGAGACGGGTATGATGGGGTGTCGATCGGCTGTCACTCCAATCGATTAAAGATATAAGTTGGGTGCAGAGGCAGGACAGCCTGTTGATCGTGAGAGATATCAGAGACTAGTAGGCCGATTGATTTATCTAGGTCACACTCGTCCTGATATCTCATTTGTTGTGAGTGTAGTGAGTCACTACATGCATGATCCAAGGAAGGGCCACATGGATGCAGTTTTTCACATTCTGAGATATCTGAAGGGGGTCCCTGGAAGAGGACTATGGTTCAAGAAAAACGGACATCTGGGTGTTGAGGAATACTGTGATGCAGATTGGACAAGCTGCATTGACGACAAAAGGTCTACCTCAGGGTACTGTGTCTTTGTAGGAGGGTAACCTAGTCTTCTGGAGAAGCAAGAAACAGTATGTGGTAGCACGATCGACCGTTGAAACAGAGTATAGAGCTATGACTCTAGGAGTGTCAGAGTTATTGTGGGTAAAAGCACTGCTGACAGAGTTGAAGTTAGACCAAGGAGCACCATTGCGCCTTCTGAGTGACAGTCAAGCTGCACTAAGTATAGCTAACAATCCAATTCAGCATGACAAAACGAAGCATATTGAGATCGATCGGTTCTTCATCAAAGAGAAGTTAGAGAACGGGATATTGAAGCTCGATCATGTTCGCTCAGAAGAACAAGTCGCATATTGTCTTACTAAGGATCTTAGTTCCTTGAGTCTTTCTAAACTATGTAACAAGATGGGGATGATTAATATCTATCGTCCATCTTGAGGGGGAGTGTTGAGAACCAAGGACTAAACTATAATAGTCCATCTTAGAAGAATGTTAAGTGTAAAAGGACCAAGGGGTATTTATACCCTCTTTATCAAAAATAAACCTAATTTTACTTTGGTCCAATATCTTTTGGGTTTACCTCGTTAAAATTCAGGCTAACTTGGTAATTTCTATTTCAGATGATATATTGTATCGGGTGACACGTAACGAACGATACGTGAAGTATATCATAAGATAACTTTCTCTCATATTGTTCAACTAGTTGTATAATTTATAGGCTTTATCTTATTATATATCGTTAGGATAGGTAGTATCGTAAGATAATGACAACAAATATCCAAAGGTTTTAATTGTCTGTGTGCATGATTCATTGACACGAGATTGCAACATGACAACGTGGAGACTTTTCTCTCTTGAGTGGGTGAGCACAAGCCATGTATCTTACTATATCATAAGATACATAGGCATTTCCAAGTCAAGACTCATATTTATGAGATTCTTGGTGCCATGCACATGAAACTGATTTTAAAGTCACAATAAAGCAAATGTTTAGCTGCGCAGACTCAAATCTTTTAGTGCCTAGAGATATGCTGTCTTTAGGAAGGTCCACACAAAGTAGGGCAGAAGTGTAAGTTAGAACTTCTAAGTCAATTTCATCTGACTGAATAGCAACAGTCATCATAAAATAATAACCATGAAACCTGCAAAGTGCAGTTTGCGTATTAGATTGTTTCCAATCAGCATGCTACAACTATTCAAGGTTTGGGTGTTGATATAGATCAAGTTAGGGCATGAGAAAGAAAATCGATTTACAATGATCTTTTCTTTGTTTTAATAGTATACGGTAGTAAGTTGCAAATTGGTTAAAGTTTGAGGGTATGCAAGTGCCAGTACGAAAGTTTAGGGTACCAAGTAGTTAATATGATACTTCACGGTAGCAAGTTGCTATACTTGAGGGTTTTCAAGGGCAAATTACTCTATATTCTTTTTATTTCATTTGATATTTGTACATCACTTGTTTCTTTCTTTAACTCAATCAAATTTGAAGATTGCTCTTTAACTCAATCAAATTTGAAGATTGCTCATATTTGGTGCAGAGATCCGCTGAAGCAGAACTATTATCAAAATTTATATATGGAGGTCAGTATCCACAAGCCACAGTTTCCAAATTTGAGTCACAACTTTGTTAGTATTTATATTTGCATTATATATATATATATATATATATATATATATATATATGTTTTTAATAGTTTATGGGTCCTAAAAACATCACATCAAAAAGCAAAAATGAATGATAAAAGACTAAGAACGAAAAACCCTAGTGAAAGCATTTGGATCAAGGATTGAAATCCATATCAGAATCGGTTTTGAACCCTTCCTATAAGCATCGGTATTGGCAGTTTCGACTGTTTCAGATCAGAGTATCGAGCTTCTTGGAAAGCCAAAAATAAACAAAGTATTTAAAAAAGTATAAAATGTTTTGATATATTTAAACATAATTTTATATATTAAATATTATCTATTGTTTTTATTAGTTCTTAGTAGAACGATATTCATTGTTGATTTACTTGACTTAGATACAACGCAATCACAATAAATAGTTTTGTATGAAACAATATGAATATGGGTGAACCTTATGAGTTTATAGATATAAGATTCGACAAATGGTAATAGTTACAATTTAGAAATAAGGAATCATATCGGTACTCTAACATTGTCATTCTTCAGAACTGAATCATTATGTTGACACTATTTTTTTTTTCATCTTCTATCTTTTACGTTCAAATTTTATTTGTCAATTTGACTGGAAAAGATATTTCAATCATCGACATTAGTCACTATTGATAGAGGTCGGTATCGAATTAGAATTCATTATTGTATTAGTATGGGCTTTATCGTAACGGGTACGGTCGATACTTCAAACTATGATTTGGATTTGGGGATTGTTAGCTGGTACAAAAAATCGGATACACCTAGTCCGCTAATTCAAAACACCCCAACACCAAATTTGTGTGGCGGTGGGGTTTGTGTGTTAGGGTGAGGGAAGGGGGCGGGGGTCGGGGTGGGGATGGGGATGGCTGGTCGGTGACGTGGCTCCAATCCATGTAAGGAAGAAGAGCTGAAAAGATGTCTAGTAGGGGAAAGCGCAAAAGGAGAGGAAAGCGCAAAAAAGAAAGAATGTTTAGTATGTCGTAGGTGATAGATTTTTAGTCGATTGCTTTAGCTTGAGTTAGGGTCGAGTTCTTGGTGGATTACTTTAGGAGGGAGGGGGTGGGGGTCGGGGTCGGGGTGGGGTGGGAATGGCTGATCGTTGACGTGGCTCCGATCCATGTCAGGGAGAAGAGTTGAAAATAGATGTCTAGTAGGGGAAAGCAAATAAAACAGACAAGGTTTAGTATGTCGTAGGTGATAGATTTTTAGTCGATTGCTTTAGCTTGAGTTAGAGTCGAGTTTTGGGTGTATTACTTTAGATCCGGTTAGGGTCAAGTTTAGTGTGAGGAAGGTGGTCGGAGATGTTGAAGCACAGTTTTGTGTCGGAGGCGTAATTGGGGAGAGAAGGTGGTGAGGTGGGACGTGGCGGGTAAGTAGAAGAGAGTGAGAAGAGGACCTTTGGTGTCGATAACGAAAATTCCATGTGTTTGATCCATTAACATCTTATCTCATAAACCAGTTTTAGGACTGTTGACTAATATCTAACTAGGAGAACCAGGCCAGGTTTTCACAATAAATGTTTACTAATCAACATGTGCAATCATTATCTGTAGAAGTACAAATACATGCATATTAGTTCTGTAATGTACATATTTATAATCTATATCATTCACAAATCAAGTCTTAGTACATGAGTACTTTGTGGGACAACCCGGAATTCTTTATTATGACTTGCCTCGTAAAAATTGTCAATTTTTAAAGTAATTTGTTGCTTCCTACTTTTGAATCTGGTGGACATAAAGTATGGTCCTAGGTTTTGATGATCTATGCCATTGACCTAATTTAAGTTGTTAGTGATAAACCATTCATATTTTGTGCAACCCTCCGCAAGGCAAGAACACCGTGTATACTTTAGTTCCGAGGTATAGATAGTAAGTAACGCCATGCAATATGTATGGAGTTCCATTTCTTTCTGGCAAGTATTTGCTTACACACCATAATATGATTCCTTTCATGATGTTAAAACCCTCAAACTGCTGAGCCGAGGTATTGAGATGGTTGGAGTAGCTTGGATTTCCACCCTTACATCTGCTTTTCACTGTCCATCTTTTGTGTGCATCAAGCCATTTATTAACATCTTAGTTATGGATAGTCTCTTAGCCTGTACTTTTTAATTTAATTTTTTTTCAGAATACCAGGGAGCGGTAGGGCCTATCGTGCGAATTCGACACATTAAGGACACAATTCTAGAAGAAATTTGATTAAAACTTGGAATATATGCTATTAGTTCAATACAACACAGAAACAAGGCTAAATATAGAATAAATCACAGCTATTTAATCCTTGATGGTAGGTACCAAGTAATTATCAGTTTGAACTGAACTTCTTAAGGTACATAAAGCTATAAAAGAAAAGGACACATTCATATACGCCTTGTCGAATACCCACATTAATCTCTTTTTGATCTCTCTAGCACTCCCACAACCTCATTATTAGCTATCTCGTCATTTCTTTTGTATAATCTTTGGAAACTTTGCTAGTGTTTTTCCTCTTGATCTGATTGTATTGTACATTTATTTCCACAATGGATTCAATAGTGGTTGCTTATATTTCCGCAATGGACTCTTGCTATTTGTTTATATTCTTTTTTGATTTCTTCTTGTGATGGACTAACCAAGTCATTGGATGTAAATCCCAAAGGAAATCAATCTCAACCTTCCATTCTTAAAGAACCGACCTACTTTTCTTTGCTGACACTAAGGATGGATGGTTTGAAAGAGAACACTGAAAAAGAAATTAATAACATTACTCATGTCTCCAGCTGCTGACCACTAGAACTATCAAACTTTTGAGCTACATATCTCTTCGGTGTCGTCCCGAAATCTATTGTCTCCAGCTGCTGAGCACTAACAATAGCAAAGTGATCCCATATAAGGATAGAACTTAGCCTATCATGATGTCTTCAAAGTGGCTCGCAATGGATGATGACTAATCAAAGGGCTCCAGCTTTGTTGCATCCGCAAATTGAAGGAGAGGCGTGTGCACGTAGTCGGTGCAACTGCCATCGTTGCGTCGGAACATAAGATGATGCAACAACTTCCCATTATTGTCATTAAGTTGTGTTTGTCACGCAATAAATGCTCGTAGTCTTGTAGATATTGCTCCACGTATAAACGATGATCACGCTTGTTAATTAACTCAGAAAGTTGTATATATACTTGGTTGTCTTAATTCTACTCGCAATTAGTTCACCTAACTTCTTGATATGTGGTATAATCAAGATGATGTCCTTCCTATAAAAGTTGAACTCCTTTGTTGGAAATGATAAATTATTTATCTTCTAATTTACGGCCACATTATCTTGTAATGAGCTTTTCCTTCAGACAGACTCTGGACTAGCAAGGGTCTAGACTCTAGATGAAAAGGAGAAGATTGAAATATAGATTGTCTGCATAGAGTTAATCATGATGAACAAGAAGAGCCAAATTAATACATTAAACTGAATTTTATATTCCCTGCAGGAGTAATACTGAGACCGGGATTTATATACGGTACTCGTCAAGTTGGGAGAATGAAGATACCTTTAGGTGTTATTGGGAAACCTCTTGAGATGGTACCCCCTCTCTCTCTCTCTCTTTCTTGCTTTGTGTGTTTGTGTTCTCCCTCTCAAACTATCTTACATTTAAGTGCCGTGTGCTTCGCAGGTCCTCCAGCATGCGAAACCACTGAACCGGATCCCTCTCGTGGGGCCTCTCTTTACACCTCCTGTGAGTGCATCTTCTGTTGCAAAGGTTGCCGTTAGGGCCGCAACAGATCAGGTGTTTCCTCCTGGTATCGTCGACGTATATGGCATTATGCGACACAGTGGACAACACAAATGATCACACCAGTGCCTGGCTTTTTCTTTCACGGAGGGCAGCAGGATATATGTTCTTTTGGCCGAGTTCTGAAGGAACAAAATGCAGTTGTAAAGAGAAATAACAGTTTTTTTTTTTTCTTTCTTACAAATGAAATGCTTACAGTTCATTTTCAAGTTTGCCAAGGACATTATCCAATAATATATATATGTGGACAAATTTCTCAGCCCAATTACGAATGACCAGTTGAAATTATTCGTATATTAATTTTCTAGCCATCTTGTCCAACCTAAACATACTACAGTCTTGCATGCATCTTTTGAGAATTGGGTAACACGTCATTTTCCATGTACATGAAGAGGCCTCTGCGAGTGGAAGGGCGTAAACATGACAGAGAACCCAAAATTTACAGGTAATAACAAAGATGGCATGGATGTCACCAGGTTATGAGGACGCTTGACAAACAGTTTCCAATCAGATTGTATACCATGCCTCCAATGTACCGAGGTGGTGTTATTTTGCGACGCTTTGCAGAAGCTTCTATAGGCATTCTGGTAGGAAGGCCGACCACTACATAAAACCTAAGCAAGCACTTGGCTTGGAAGCAAGCTACCTTGATCCTCCTTTGGCAAATAGAAATGAATGGTAGATGTCTGAAGTTTTTGTTTGGGTTCGTCGTTTTTCGAGAAAATGTCTCATCCTTCAATATCATGATTGGGTCGACCGGGTCAGATCACGAGAAATATGAAAATCAAAGAAAACCATGAACCCAAGCATTCGGACGGACACTCTCCATACGTGCCAACCGACAATCTCCCCAGGACACATCAACAAGTGTGATTAACAGCATTATCAGTACAATATACGGAACATTAATACACCAAACGAAAACTTGTCACGAACACAGCATTTCTCGCTATCAAAGAAAACATTCATTCTCAGGGATAAATAACCACCTTTTCATACGCCACCACTTGTCCTCCCATATCTTAAAAAGAACTTTTGCACTGCACGGCCACTTCATATGCATCTAATATAGGAATTAACCAGGACAATCATATTGTTAGTAACCATTATTATGTTCGTCCCTGCCAACAAAGAACCAAAAACCAACTGATATAGGACATTACCACTATCGAAAGTTTAAGCGCTTCTGGCAGGGATTTAAAAGAGGGGATGGGGTGTGGGGGTTGGGGGGGAGGTGCAGATTGTGACAAAGACAGTGACAGCACTTGTAGACAGGTGGAGGCCCATGAAAAACATAGATTAACCAGTCTAAAGACTTGAAATGTAAAAGAAATCACTCCATAAAACATTATGTCCAGAGCCAATACACATTCCAACTATTGTTGCAAGTCGGGATACACCCAAAATAATATCCCTAAATTGTAATTTTTCTTATTTGCTTAAGATGAGTTTGACATCTGCAGTATATGACTGTTTTAGTATAAATAACTAAGATTGCAGTACAAGGACCATTATTGGTCATCCGTATCCCATAGTTCACATCCTTTAGGATAACCATGTTACATGGAAGCAATTTCACCCTCTTCTTGCCTCTGCTTAAATACTTCACATGAAGAAGAAAATGTTCGATTCCGATGCTCATTTTTTAATATAAAATATACAATTGACATCATAAAATTAAAAATAAAGATGTCAATTCATCGAGACGTTTCAGGATGCGGATGCTGTCCACCAATGTTATTGCAAATAATTCATCACACTGCATCCAAGAAGTCCCTCAGAGATCTTGGTTGAATGTTTCCTGCATCCAATTTTGTCAGGGTGTTTTTGAGTTGGAAATCAATTATCATTTGAAAATCTTTGAGCAATCAGAGTACATGATAAATTTGAATATGCATGTTATAAAGTTTGACGTGCGCATATAAAATCTTGTTCCCGCAGCTAATGGATTATCAAGTCCAGTGATACCCAAATATTTGTGGCTATAGATATATTAAGATACTAGGGGACCGGTAAGATCATTCATGAAGATTCCATTGTTACCTTAATATTAATCGTGATATGTACAGACTTTTCATGGTTAGCGTCCGAGTGGTGGATGAGGATTGATGCAATAGACACGAAACCGATGAACAACGTGTAGAGAACTATAACCGTAACCAGTCTGTGGAGATATGTAACAAATAAAACCGAGCTGAAGCAGGGCAGTAGATGTTGACTTACCATTTGAAAAAGAAAAAGAAAAGCTTGCATCATATATTCAGTTGAGGTTTATTGGTAGTGCAAAGCCTCTCATAAGGTTTAAAAATGAATAAATTCTATCTTAGAATTTAATTGTGTATTCTTACTAAGATATCACCAAAAGTTAGTTTGTCAGAAGCAAAAGCACACTTATGCACGAAGCACAAAATAGAGACGTGCCTGAACAAACAAACACATACATAATATAAAAGCATGCATATGCCATAAATAGGATGCTGAGTCAACAACGAGTACAAGAAGGGAGGCGACAACGAGTGGCGACGAAGTCGGCAGCAAATGCTGGAGGGGAGCAGGAATGCTGGATTCGAAGACGAATGGAGGGAAACAATCAACTCTTACTACATAATCTGGTAACAAGTGGTGGAGGGGAGCAGGAATGCTACATTCAGAGCTGAGCTGACGATGTGATCATTACTAAGTCCTAGCTTCCATTTTGTATAGCTAGCTTCATGATCATTTTAATAGAGCATCGGAGACGCCTTATTGCTTTATCTTATATGTTCTATATTCCTGTTTCTTGTTTGATGATTGAGACATAGTATATTTTGTGAGACCATATGTGACTTCTATCGTAGTAAATACCTCCATGTCTAGGGACAGTCGTGACTGTATTGCGGAATACTGATGTATGCCGTAGTGCGTAGCTTGTCGTGTCATACCTTCGTTCTCCGTATTTCGGTACTGGAGCGTAACAATAACCAAGTCCATTCTAGTTGTAGAAGGCTTGCATGATAATGAAGATGATTAGTTAAATGATGACCATCTTTATCAAAAACCTTGAGCTTCGTTAATAATTCCTAAGTCAAAATCCTCCATAGTCGGTATCTATTCCCAGTAAAAACTTATATGCACTAGCAAATCTCTGCCTCAATAAGGGATACATGAGCTAGTTTTCTTAAAGTTCCTGCTGCCTTTGCTATTTATTCTTAATACAACGACAAGTCTTAAGTTCACTGTTTACATTGGGTTGCATCTCCTCTGTGTTCCATTACATGTAAGGGTGAGGTGATGTGTTGCCATGGATGGAAAAAGCTAAACCTTTCCCTAAATCATAAGGAACCAAAGAAAGATATTCAGTTAAAAAATGGAAGCCTTCAAAATACACAATGGTAAGATAGTTTTATCTATATTCAGATTTATATATAACCCTTCTTTCTGTCTCCATCTTGTCTGTAGATTTGTACTACGAATCACCAGATTACATTTCGTTATTTGATAAGAGTAAAAGTAACAGCGAAGAGGGTAAAATTTCCTCTTGCTAGACTCAGATAATCAAGAAGCATCAACCACTTATACAGGGTGTTTAGGACCTCGTTCTTACATGAAATATCCATTGTACTATGTTGGTATGTTTCTACTTGTTAACTGCTTATGATGACTGCCTGTGACTACTGGTATTAATGAGGGGAACCCAAGACTCATTTATATGCTTCCTATCCTGCTGAAACATAATAAGTTCATAAAATGCAAAGCTTCCCACAGAATTTCAGCCTGTATAATTAGATATCTCCAAAGGTTTCTCCCATGATCCATTAACTGGTTTGAGAGGCCAACCTAGCTTGCAGCTTATTATAATATACAGACAATAAAGAAGTCGCACAACTTGATGAAAGAAAGCTTTAGAGAAATGTACCAGAATACAAATTACATGATGTGATCATTAATACGCATTCATATAAATGGCATACCTCTCAACAGTTGTATCTTCTGAAAGTATGGAGCAATACAAGTTCGTTGCAGAAATCATGTCGTGGGACGTGTCATTGTTGATAGACCCCGACCAATAGGAAGGACGCCCTGAGGACTGATATCTGACGTTTCACCTTCTGATGCTGTATCCACAGTGAGAAAAATAATTATGTTCAAGTAGGAATAAAAAGTTGTTTGACATGCATTTTATCTAAGAAGAACAAGTTATGTTTTATAATAACTCTGTTAAAGTTAATAGTACAATGACCACACCTCAGGCACCTTGGAAAGGAATTAGACATGGGTCAGTGTCATATGGATATGCATCTCCCTGTGGATATGCATATCCATATGATCAATCCTTGATCAAAACTAATACTTACAGGGTTCCTCAACAGGTAAGGACCAGCAATTTTTGATCCAAAAGTATTCTAAGTAACATTTTATTTGCAATATCGTGTACGCCACTTGCCTGCAAACCACCATGTCAGGGCAAAGTGACCGGACACCAGTTGATTGAAAATGTGCCAGCCACGTGAAAATAATGAGACTACAGGAGGAGATCGGAAATCAGTCAGTAGTCACCTATTATAACATGGGCCGGAAATTGCACATATAGGTACCTAAATGGGAGAACCAAGCTTCTCTATGTGTGTGAGACTGTGTTCATGTCCTCAAACCCTGGTACAATCAGAGTTGTCAATGGCGCACAGGGTGCACACCCCAGGCTCATCACTCGAAGTTCACACCTCACAACGGAGCTTCGAGGTTGTGCCTCATAAAACCCAATATCAAAATGTAGATTTGCTTATGTCCGCGAGACTGTGATCACGTCTTCAAACCATGGTAAGTTCATGTTGACAATGTCGCATGGTGCGAGCCCCAGGCACATGGAACGGCTGGTGCAACCGTGGCGCCTCATCATTTCATGAGGCACAGCACTTGAGGCTCACGCCTCTCCATTGATCATTGAGGTTTTGCCTCATGAAGCCCCACATGAAATTGTAGGTTTTATTCCTTTTACCTCAATCCTAATCCTATGTTACCCGGACTCTCCACTTTAGGAGAAGTATCCATGTCCACCGGGTAGGACAAGAGTATGGGTATGAAATCCATATCCGATCCTCCATAGTGACAATCGGATCCTTCATGGTCCTTTATGGTGACAATCGGAAGACTGGTAGTGAAGTAGATAGTTTATTTTAATATGGTTGATTGGTAGTAAAGTTATGAAACCTTACAAATTTAATTACATGATGTCTTTTTATGAAACCATACAAATTTAATTATAAGCTTAAATATATGAAACAATGCAAACTTTATTACAGCTGTCTTTTTATGAAATCATACAAATTTAATTAGAGAGTATGTCTTTTTATGAAACCATATTCAAATGTATTTATTTTAATAGTCATATCCCCGTACCCATATCTAAAATTTGGATTCTTTTTAGCCGAGTCCGTGTGTCCTTTAATTATGAGTTTGAAGGACCCGACTCTTGGATATGTACCCGTACCCGAGTCCAGGTAACATAGTCCTAAACTAAGCAAGTAATCTTTATCCTACTCTAACCACTAACTTAATACTTTATCCTAACCCACTGGCACATAATCTTTAAAGTTCTACTTTCTGAATTCTCTCCATCCTCTTTCATCTCTCAACCCTCTTCAAATCTCTAGCAATCATTGATGATCTTCTCTGTCGACTTTTGACAACATGTCAGCTCAAGGATTCGAGTTAATTTATTTAATTTGCAATTTTTCTTTGGTTGCACAGTCGGGGGTGTGGGTATGATGAAAGAAACTGTAGTAAAGGAGTGCACGAATTACAGGGTCGAGGACAGGCGGGAGGTGTATTAAGCGTCCAAAAATGGTATATACTATGTAAGTGACCGTTAAGTGGGATGAGGAATGACTAAAGAAGGGGTAACTTACAAAAACATAAAAAGTTGAGTATTTGTTCAAAAAATAGTTCAAGGTATTTAATTGCCAAAACATAATAGTTCAGGGTATCCAAGTGCATATTAGCGTAAAACTAGTTATGCCAACTACATGGTATGCAAAGTTCATCAATCCAGTGCATACTGGCAACATGAAGAAGAATGGGGGCCTAAATGGGTGCTCCATAATGACAAATGCTTGGACTGACAGAAAAAGGAGCATCATGAACTTGTGTGAATTCGAGGGTGGGGACTGTTTTCCTTTCCTCTAAGGAACCTTCGGATGAGGCACATACAAGTGAAGTCATTTTTGAGTATATTGACAAATGCATTAAAGAAGAAGGGGTTCCAAAAGTGATTCAAATAGTAAGAGACAATGTTGCTAACAATATGGGAACTGCCAAGTTATTGAAAGATAAGAGGCCAAATATATTTTGGACCTCATGTGCTACTCACAGTATCAATCTCATGCTTGAAAGCATTGAAAAACTGTCTAAGTACAAGAAAATCATTGATCAGGCCAAGACATTCACTATCTTCATATATACACACCATAAGACATTAGCCTTAATGAGATCATTTACAAAGAAGGGCATAGTGAGACCTGGAGTCACCAGATTTGCTTCTTCCTTCCTCACTTTGCAGAGTTTGGTAGAGAAAAAGGGCCAATTGAGAGCAATATTTACTAGCAGCGAATGGGAGAATTGTAAATGGTCCAAGACTGTCAAGGAAAAAAGTGCCTACTCTACCGTGTTGAGCATGAGCTTCTGGAATGGTGACTCTGAAGGTTTTTGCACCTTTAGTTAGAGTGCTCAGAATTGTTGATGGGGGATAGAAAGCCATCCATGGGCCTTTTATACGGAGAGCTTTTGCGGGCGAAGCAAGCTATAAAAGAAGCCTCAAATAATCTTGAGAGAATCTATTAAGTTGTTTGGGAGATTATTGATGCACGGATTGCTAATAGACTAGATAGTCCATTACATTTGATGACCTACCTCTTGAATCCTTATTACTTTTACAAGGATAACAACAATCAATTTGATGAAGTTGTCACAGAAGGGGTTCTAAACTGTGTGGATACTTTTTTTACTGATGATATTGACATGAAAAATGAGCTTATAAATGTGGATTTACCAAAATATAAGAATAGAGGGCGCTTTTCGGAAAGCTTTGGCATTAAAAGGATGTCAGAAAAATTATGAAGCTTTTAATCTAGATAAAAAATGTATTGTTATGTTTTAGACTTTTAGTATACAGATTTTATTGTCATTTATTGTTAGATTTGTATGTTTATTTTTAGAAAAAAGCTTATGTATGTTTATTGTTAGATCTGATTAACTCACTTCATAGTTCATATGTTTATTGTCTTTTTTTAGTATACTATGATCTATTAAGCTTCTTGAATGCATTTTTAAGCTTTTGCATGCATTTTTTTAAGCTTATGCAGAATATAAGCTGCAGAATAGTAGCTTCTTCATGCATTTTTAAGCTTATACAAAATATAAGAATGCATAATATAAGCTTTTGCAGAATAGAAGTTTGGTTTTTTTTTTTTTGCTGTCCCAAACTGAATGCATTTTTTTATGTACACAAACTGCAATTGAAACTGGATGAGATGTTGAATTGAAATTATTATTAATTGTCTACTTTATCTTCATTATTCTAAGCAGCAAACTGGTGGTCAAATTTTGGACATCAAACGCCTAATTTGCAAAAGTTTGCTAGAAGAATCTTATGGTTAACCACTACTTCATCTGAGTGTGAAAGAAATTGGAGCACTTTTGAAGGGGTTTGTAGTGTTCATTATCGTCGATTCAAATATTTATTTCATTATCTTAATATCTTCACATATTTAATCTTGTTCTAACCACTTATTTTGTAAATACATACGAAGAAAAGGAATAGACTAGATGTCAATCGACAGAACAATCTAGTTTATGTCCAATTTAATGCAAAATTGACGAACAAGCACGAAATGGAGCAAGAGAAGAAAGTTGATGTGCTATTAGCAAGTGATGCTAGTAGTGCACATGCATGAATTGTTGACGGGGGTGATGATGATGAAGTTGAGCCTGGAACTGGTCTTACTTGGCAAACGGTCAGTGATGCATCCGGAGCTGACGAAATGCTACAACTCCGTAGAAGTTCTAGAGTGAGGGAACTTCATGAAGATGATTTTGAATCAGAAGATGAGGTTGAGTCCGATGAAGAGCATGTATTGGAAGATTATGGAGAGGAGGAGTTCGATGTTTAGAACTAAGAAATTATTGACATGTTATGTTTTGGTGCTTTTGGCTATGTTTTAATGTGTTAATTGTGGATGTTACTTTGTTGGTAGTTGTGAATCTTGTGACTGAATGTTTTAGCATAGTAGTGAATCTGTTTTGAAACATATGATACACATTAGTGAATCTGTTTTGGTGACTATCCTTCAGCCTTCTTCTATGATATAAGAATGACTTATAAATTATAATCCCTCTTTTGCATGTACTTTTGATTTTGCCAAAGATGTTATTAATTTGTTTTTGTTATACTGGCATCTGTGATCTGTGTGATTTTGGTGCTTTGGATGAATAAAGTTCAACGTGGATTTGCAAGGATGACCCCTCCAATGGGCTACCACTTGTCATAGGTGCAAACCTGTCATCTCTTTTTCCCTTGATCTGATGTCTAATGAGTGGTCTACTATAGAACTTTTGTTGAATCTCACTCTTTCTTCTTGCAATGACCTTTATATCAGGCATCCAGGACTATATAAGCACCAAATCAGCATGTATTTGTGGATCCAGGAGGACCAGGACTATACTGTACATGTGAGGATCCTTTCATTCTCAGACTGCAGTCACAGCAGTTTACTTCATGTCTTCATCTTCTTTGATTTTTACTTCCAAGAGTTATTTTGTTTGTAGTTTCTAGTTTCAATATACTGTCATCTTATTTGATTTTAGCCAGTGTAGTCAAAGGCGCGCCTTGCTCCTAGGCGCAGGGGCAGCGCCTCAGCGCACTCCAGGCGAGGCACAATTCTTAAGGCGCACCTAAGGCGCGCCTAGGTGCGCCTTTTTCGAGCGCCTTGGAATAGCTAAGGCGCGCCTAGGCGCGCCTTGAAAATCTTGTGAAAAAATAACATGTTTAGACTATTTTTTTAACTGTTGTACTGTTTTTAGACTGTTTTTTGAACTGATGTACTTTTTTTTATTGTTTTCTCTCTCACTCAATTCAAAGTGATTGTAACCTAGACATGGGAGAATTTGAAGCACACATGTTTATCAATGTAGAAATCCAATGTAAATATATATATATATATATATATATATATATATATAAATTTTGTGCCTCGTGTCGCTCGGTGCGCGCCTTAAGTGCGCCTTGCGCCTCGGGCGATTTGGACCCTTTGCGCCTTGAGTGCGCCTTGCGTCTTTGACTACCTTGATTTTAGCTTAGTTGGATTTTTCATGATTCATGAGTCATGACAGTTAGATAAACCCACACGTGACATTTCCAATTTTCCAAATATTTGAACTTTGAAGCTTCTATATTTATTATTTTCTTTGAACAATATTGTACAATGTACACTGGTGCTGAGTAAAACAACTCCTTTTTTTGGATGTTATGCTTCTAAGGTTCTCACATAAAAAAAACAGAGATTGAGAAACAAACCCCAACAACAACAAAAAAAAAAAAAAAAAAAAAATCAATTCGGCGCTAAGCGTCCCAAAAACGAACCGAATCCGCCTAGCGCAATTTATAACATTGAACAAAAGCAGGACTGGAGTGACTTGATTAACAATCATGTACATGAATGATATTCGCAACTACATAATATGAACCTACAATCAGTGACTTGAAACAGCACAATTCAATAATTTGGAAGTTCACATTTCTTAATACTTCCAATTCAGTTTCAAGTTTCAACCATTCTTCTGTTATTTTATGCTTGTGCTCTCATTGACATTCGTATCTTATTCCGAGACAGACATGTCCTAATGACAGGGAGGGTGTATCTGAAATTGGAGGTACTAGATAAATAGTGATGTGTAAGGTTACATGTTACTTGCCAATGTTATAAATTTCGCTAGGTGGGTTCGGTGCGCCAAAGGGGCGCCTAGCGCCTAGGCGGCGTACTGATTTTTTAATTTTATTTTATGTATATGTTACTTACATATATATTATATATATGGTAAATAAGAACATAAATCAGCTTTGACCATTTGGCTAGCAGGGGAGAGTGATAAGTCTTGCACTCTCTTGGGGGAGAGGTCTGTGGTTCGAATCTTGGGAGGCAGCAGCCCCCTCTCCTCTCCTCTCCTCTCCTCCTCCTCCTCCCCCCTCTCCCTCTTAGCAGCAGCAGCACCACCACCACCACCACTAGCAGCAGCACCACCACCACAACCACCACCCGCCGCCCAATCTCCGACAAGGTAAGTTTTGAAACAAAAAATTGAAATTTCAGAACCGAACAGGCCGCCTAGGCCCGCCTAGCGCCTAGGCTGCAATTTAGAACATTGTTGCTTGCATCCCACATTTCCACTTTATGGAATTTCTAAACGGAAGGGCCTATAACGTATAAGTTGGAGTTTTGACTTTAAATGAAAGGAAATGATCATTAACTAAGAAATCAAATAGGAAAAAAATGCTCGTAAATAAGGATGTTTCGAGTTGGAGTTTGACTTTAAGAAGACATTTCAATGAAAGCAAATTACCAATAGTTCAGAAATAGAGCAGGAAAAACACTAGAAGTATAAATAAGGATGATTCTTGGAGTTTGACTTTAAAAAGACATTATTTTCAGTTCCTTGCATTCGAAAATCCCATTGAAAGGGCGTATTACCTACATGTAATAGTTAGAATGAAAAAAGAATATTAAATATTACACTATGTTTGTTATAGCTAACTAAACTACAAGATATTAATAACATAGACCAGTCATCAAAATAAGGATAGCACAAGA
This sequence comes from Iris macrosiphon, assembly GCA_036927795.1. NCBI lineage: Eukaryota > Viridiplantae > Streptophyta > Magnoliopsida > Asparagales > Iridaceae > Iris > Iris macrosiphon. The sequence continues at coordinate 177,059,717 of JAYESA010000005.1, read as the reverse complement.
AATATTGCCAGATATGGTTTACCAGAGAAATCTTCATTTGACGCTACACCGGCTACTCCAATGCATGCAAATAGAGAATCATCATCCACCTTCAAATATTCATATGCAACATATATATCCTCAACCGTTGCAGCCTCATACAACATATTTAAGTCTTTGATGCACGAAATATCCTGATTCGACAAGAAAATGTGATACATCACATAAGATAACAAGTGATATTTAGAAATTGTTTACATATAAGTAATCACCACCAATTGGTTACTAATGAACAATGCGTAAAGAATGAAAATTGCATCTTAAGAAGATGATTTAAATTAGAGCACATCAAATTTCCAGGTGTCAGAGACTCATAGCTTAAATTATCTCATATTCTATTCTTGAAAATAATCCATTTTGGAATTACTTGATAGATGGGGTTGTCATTCCTTTTTCCTCTTTAATATGTCATAGAGATGAATGCAACTCCCTATAGCAAATTGTATCATCTTACCTCTTCATCTAGACTCTTTATAGTCTGCACCTATAAGAACTTTGGAGCGTGATCCATGGTTGCATGAGCTTAAAATGCATATCCAAAGGTAGGTCTACCTATATGCCCACTGGCCACCTAGGTTTTGACTCTCTGCTTATAGCTACCTTGACTAGAATTTTGGCACTGAAATCAAGGTTGACATCAGGTCGGTCATAAAAACTTGGTCAAATTTTTATGGAGCTTTTTGTTGTGCTTCATAACCGACCACAATATGTTGGAAAAGGCTCTCATGATGATGATGATTCTTTAAGACACTTAAATGATTACTAACGGTGTGAATCATCTATCTAGACAATCAATTACGTGTATCGAAATGTGCGAGAACTTATTGTGTTCAAAACCTTTTTCCCAGGAAACAATAAATCCTAAAACACATGACGAAAACAAACCTTCTCCAACAAGTTTCATAACCAGACCGTCGTTTCTTCAAATGACATTGACATTCATGTCATCCAACAACCTATGTTGCATGGACACATACAACACAACACGTTTCGAACATGGCAACAAGGATTTGGCAACTATTTTAGTGTGCCCTATTATACTTTAAGAGTGTTTGTGGCGTGTCTGCTATGACATGGGACGGACAAAACATGGATGGATTTTTGGAGTGTCCATGCTTTCTAGACGACAACCATAGCTTGATGATTCTAGAGCACTCATCTGTTGCTCTACTCGTCAGCCCCCATCGTCTCCGAATTTTACAAGGCTTTGTGAAGGCCTTGATGCATCAATTATGACATTCTGCAATGACCCAAAGTTTCCCCTGTTAATTTCTGATCTACCGAGCATTGTCATAGTCTTTGCTGCCATTGCCTATCTTTACAAATCTCACTCCACTGTCTTTGCTGGGCACAATGAGATAAAGACAACTGACAAACAAAATTTTAAACAATGTGCTAAGAAGAAGAAAATACAAAGGATATCAACAAACACACAAACGAGGATTTTTCCATGAAAATCTGAATTGGAAAAAACCACAGGGTGAGGAACTACTACTACATGGTACTGCAAAGCTTTCAGATAACTTTTGCAACCCTCAATTACTTGAGAAATACTCGAAAGAAATTCCAGAAACACAAAGAGAACCACATCAGAGAAGCCCAAGAACACAATCTCAATTTTTTGTTAGCCTTTTATTTGTTCCAGCTTCTTTTTTCAACTCTACTTGCGGCTACCACAACTCTATGAGACCCTTACATCGTACAACAAAAATCCTAGGCCAACATTTATATAGCATATATGGATACAAGATATGACATGGAACAATGTGGTTGTGCACCATACCTTCCGTGATGTTGAAGACGACTGCAAATGCGCTAGCAATCCTAGCCAGTATGCATTTGTCTTGCTTTCAGCTTCATGTCTCATCAATAGAGTCCTTCTCGCCTGTTATAACCAATAGATTTGAATTAATGAGATCAATCAAGTATGTAAAGGCAGAATATAGCTTAATTATAGCCAACATGGTAAAATTACTGTGACAGAAAATTTGCAAAAATTCCAAACGACTCCCCAAATCATCAGAGTCCCCTTGCTGAATGCTGCTTGGTTGGCTTCTTGATCAAGGGCGAGAAAAGCTGAAGTGAAGTGATTTCAATTCCACTTCTGCCAATAAAACCCTCGTACATCCATCAGCTAAGAACATATTACATACAAACTTACCCTAAAATCACTTGTAAATCATTCATACCTAGTCGGGAAGAGAGAGAGAGAGAGAGAGAGAGAGAGAGCATACAAGGAGAACCTCTATGATAGCCAATGGCCAACATCAATCCTTAAGCTAGCGCTGCAGGTGGTGGTCGTCATTGGAAAGTAAACATGCTCTTAAGCCCTAGGACGCCCTTGCTCTATTGGCAACACACTTCAAAAGGAAAACGTATCACCGAGGCCCCCACCGACCGGCCAACTCCCTCTCTATAAATCTCGATATTCTTTCAGATCTAGATAAAGTCTCACCCGGGCCGAGCAAAGCATAGATTCTTTTGATCGAAAGAATCCATGCATCAAGTGAAGGTTATGCCATTAAGGTGCTTGCCTTTCACATTGGTGTGGGGCACACCAAAGCAATATGGGACCCACATCAGTACTCAAGTTTTATCTTCCTTCCACTAACTTGAACTGGCTTATAACATTTTGTAGGACACGTACTTCAAGTATTCTTTTTCTAGTCTTTGCATAGTTATATTATTTTATTTTATCTTGAATGTTATGTTTTAATAACTATGTTTCTTAGGTATGCATGATCATGAACAACTTTTGCGCAATGTTTCGTTTTCTCGAATGGTATCCGCGGCTACGGAACCGATTCGGTCTAGGAAGAACATGGATAATTGGTGCTAAGGTATAAAGCACCGAGATTGCGGGACCTTCAGTGAGGCTAGCTACTTGCATTGCGGGGAACGTTGTAATCCCCTAAATAATCCAAGATGGTTTGTTCACCGGTTACCTTCGTATAGACAATTTGCATCGCTAATAATGTCTTCTGCAGGAAAAAATATGGTAATAAGTCCTGTTTGCAGGAAGGACAATCGATTGTGGGTAAAAATCACCGTTTGGTAATACATATTATGTTTTTACATTTGTCTTATAAATTGTTAATTGACATAAGAAAAGATAGAAAGATCACTAATAATTATGCATTCGTTCACATGATTACTGTGTTAATTTTGGTTAGTCGGATTAATGTCGCTCACTAGTGCATTCCCTAATGTACTGACTCGTGTCTCCACAAGTGGTAGAAATCAAGAAGACATACAGAGATGTTGAAAGCTCATGCAACTCTGTAGAAGCTTTGTTTATATTTTTTAAGCTTCTAAATCTAGTTTTGAAGACTCTTGCTGAAGATGTTTTTACTTTATGGTTAGTAAAGGGATATGATGTATGGAACAATGTATCTCATTTAGTTATTTCAAAGTTGTAAGCCAAATATGACACTTTTCTACTCGGTTGTTTGAAGCCTATGTTTCCGTTGTAAATTATCAATAAAGACTTATTTCTTTTGTGTTATGTTGTTATTCAATTTCTTTATTTTAGCTGCTGCAAACTTCTATAAAAACAACTATTTTACAAATGTACATGAGCACGTCTTGTACAAAAGCAACTTAGGCTTCAACGACATTACGTCCGGTGGCGACTTACCGATTCAGCGAATCGGGACATGACATATTGGTATCAAAGAACGGTTTTACTTCCTTTGATGAAGAATGTTACGTATGATTCAAGATTGAAGAAAGCTTTGTATGGCTTAAGCAGTCTCCGAGGACATGGTCTGGAAGGTTCGCAAGTGTGACGGTGTCTATGGGATATAAACAAAGTCAGGAAGATCATACCTTATTTGTCAAACACTCAAGTTCAGTAGGAGTTACTGTACTTCTAGCTATGTTGTACTAGACGCTAGGCGAGGCGACAGCCTACCCGCCTCGCCTAGGCGCCCGCCTAGACTACAGATATTTTTTCCATGAAAAAAAGCAGTAACAGCTTAAGATAAATCTTCCAAGAAGAAGAATAAGAAAAGTAGCGCAGCAACATTAGCTTAACAAAAAAAGTAGACATAAAAAAGAGACGGCAGCAGCAACATAAAAAGAAAAAGCAACAGCAACAGAACATCAAAAATAAACGATGAAGAAGAAGAAAAGCAGTAGCATCTTTAAAAGAAAAGAAAAGAAAAGGAAGAAGTAGACAAAATAAATGACAGCAGCAATAGAAACATCAAAAAGAAAACGATGAAGTAGAAGAAGAAGAGGAATAACACCAGGGCCAAGGGGAGGCTCGACTCGAGCAGCCAGAGGTGACACCATCCCTTTTGTTTTTTGTTTGCTTTGCTTTTGTTTTGTTTTTTGTTTTTTTTTGTGGAGCAGCAGCAGCAGCAATAGGCTCCAGCAACAACATTTTCTCCTTATTTTTTTCTTCTTTAGAGAATAACCCTAAAAGGCCCTACAAAAAATTAACATTCAATGATATGGCCTATACCTGATGCCTCCACCGCCTTTCACTTCCTCTGGTCGACCCTAGGCGCCTATCGTCAAACACGAAGATTATTTCTCCAGGTCGAGACACCCTCCCCCCAACCTCGACGCCTAGGCCGCCTAGGCATCACCTGGAACAACAAAGACTCCTAGTATTTGTTGACAACATCATTGTGAAAGGAAACGATGTGAAGGAAAGATGTGCTCTTAGACTATGATTAGCAAGTGAATTTGATATCAAAGATCTAGGAAAGTTAAAGTACTTCCTTGGAATTGAAATTGCACATTCCAAACAAGGGATCTTCATTTCTCAACAGAAGTACATTACAAACTTGCTTAAAGAGGCAGGAAAATTGGCGTGCAAACTGGTTAGTACGTCAATAGAGCCTAATCATAAACTTGGAGAGGCTAAAGAAGATATTGCAATGGACAGAGGGATGTATCAATGTCTTGTAGGAAGACTTGTTGATCTCTCTCACACTAGGCTTGATATAGCTTACGTTGTTAGTATGATCAGTCAGTTTATGCACAATCCAAAAAAAAAATCATTTGCAAGCGGTCGATAAAGTGCTACAGTACCTAAAAGGAAGTACGGGGAAGTAAATTTTGTTTAAAAGGGGTGATAGAATGATATTTGAAACCGTAACCTCCGTTTTTCAAAATCTAAATTTTGAGGATAATTTTGTCAAAACTAATTTTTTATTGCTAATTGTATTTGTTAGTTAACATTATAATTAGTAATTGGATTAGTAATCAGTTAGTTAGTCATAACTTAGAAATTAGTTTCTAGAAGCTTCTAGAAGTTTCCAAATTTCTAAGTATCTAGATATTTTCAATTTCCTAAATATCTAGATATTTTCCTTTTTAAATATCTTGATATTCTCATCCCTAAAGTATCTAGATATCATTTTCTAAATATCAATTCCATTTGAAATATCTTGGGGTAAACGTGTAATTAGTCATCCCACATCTTCAAAATAAATATCAAAGAGGCTTACATTAGAAGCTAATCACAACACCTATAAACACACCTCCACCCCTTCATTCCACTCCACTTCTTCTTCTCTACTTCATATTCTACAAATTTTCAAACCCAAATTCCTTCACTACCATTACAAATCAATCCATTCCCTCTTCAACTTTCTATCCAAGTTGGAGCTAAAGCTTGGGAGCTCAAGTAGAGCTAGTAAGGAGCACAAGCAAGTGGTGTGGTGTCCAAATTTCTCTCATTTATGTCCACTTTTGAGTGAATTGGCATTAGGAGCGCTTCCCAATAGGTAACTACCATTTCCATTTTAGTTCTATGGTAGGATAACTAATCTAAAATCCATAGAAAATCCACAAATAATTAGGCCTAACTTTCTAAAGGTGATACTAGGTTCTAATGGATTCCTAGGTAATAGATCTAGGTGTTTTAATTAGTGATTTATAATACTAGTGGATTGGTATCCACCAAGTGTTTATATTGTGTCCCCAAAGAAATTTTTTTTATGTTTGAGGTGAGATTGTGTCTAGGTGTCCTAAAAAGGATACCTAGTGTGGTGTCAAGAAACTACGTGATATGTATGATTAGAATTTAATATATACTAGTAATTGTATTTATAGGTGTCTATGTGATATATATATATATATATATATACTTACTAATGGATATGATATATAAATAGATATATAGATTATTCATTATGTTCTAGGTTTCATATATGTCAATAGATATATTTTAGATCTATATAATCAATGGTTGAGTGTGTTAGAGGTATCAAGATACCATGGGTATATGTGAGAAATTGAGAATATGGGTATTGGTGGTGTAGCTTGAGATACCAAATTGGTATCATGAGTAGTGTTTTGTGTATCTTGAATACCAATTGGTATTGGTATATAATGGTGAGTGTGAGTGATACACATATACATGTGTGTGTAGATATGTATATGGAAGCGTGTGCGTGTATATATATATATATATATATATATATATATATATATATATATATATATATATATGCAGTTAATAACGGCTTTTTCATGATAACGGTCCAGTAGAGTTATAGATATATCACCGATATATCGGTTTTATAACGGTAAATATCGGTTTGCATTTTTAACACAATTTTATATATGAACAACACACTTAATAGTTATCTTTTATATAATTTACGTGATGTTCACAGTGCAGGAAGAAAGTTTCTTAACCGACAATTGCTTACCAAATTTCCTTCCTGCAGAGCAAGTTAAAAAAAATTGCTCTCCTTAATTCTTGTTTTTTTTTGGGTTTGTCATGACCTTCTTGTTCTACTGGATAGCATCAATATCACTTACATCCCAAATCACCATGCTTATTTTAGTACTCTAACCATAACATTGAGATATATTTTAGTACTATATTATTTTAGTACATCCCAAATCACCATGCTTATTTTAGTACTCTAACCATGCTTATTTTATGTCAACCAGGTATGGGATTTGGGGGGACAAGATCAGTTAAGAGCTTCCTGGGCAACCTACTATCGGGGGACGCATGCCGTTATAGTAGTAATTGACAGCACTGACCGAGCTCGCATCTCCATCATGAAGGATGAGCTCTTCAGGCTGCTCCAACATGGAGACCTGGAGCACCTGTTAAAAAAAAAAATTACTGTGAGAAATCGGTTTGTATCAAAACCGATATGTTAACAAATATCGGTAATATCGACCGATTTTATCGGTTCCGATATTTAACCGATTTTTTGCAAAAAAAAAATCGGTCCATCAACGATATCGTTATATATCGGTTATATAACCGATATATAACGGTTTTTAACTATATATATATATATATATATATATATATATATATATTTGTGTGTGTATGTGTGTGTTAGAGGGGGAGGAGCAATAAGTAGTAGCAACAGCAACAACAATTTCAGTAGCGGTAGCAGCTTCAATAAAGCTGCAGTAGCAATAGGCTTAGGGGCTTTGCATTGTGCACCATCTTGAGTGCAAATGTGAGTGTTACGTAGGATACGAGTGAGTATCCTAGAGTGTTAGTATATAGGTAAGTATCAAAGTATCAAGATACCAAGATACAAGTCTAGTATCTAGTAAATAGGTAAGTTAGTGTGAGAGTATAGTTCATATTCTATTTCCTTGAGGTTGTTGGCAACCTAGGATACTTGTGTATAGGTAATATCTATAGGTAAATGGGTTATCTTGCTACGTAATGCTATATATGTATATATAAATAACTATATGAGATACCAAGATACAAGTATCTAAGTATCTAGATAAGGTATCATATAGGTAAGTAATGAAGGTAACTAGTGTAGGATACAAGTGAGTATCCTAGAATATAATGATAGTATCATGAGTTGATACCAATTGTAAATAACTAGCGTAGATAATTATCCATCAATCAAGTAGGTATTGAACCTATTACCATACCATCTAGTATAAACCCAATTGACCTAGAAACATAAACCACTAGTTAGATAAGTTCATTATTGCTTTCCATACACCTATTGATACAGTAAATTCATAATATAGCTTACTTGGATTTCGGTACGGACTTTGACCCGTATCACCCACTCAGAACGACACGCGAGTACATTTTCTGATTGTTTTCAGTATCTTGATAGTTTCTATACTTCATGTTGTAGTTATGTTTTACTTAAATTCTGACACACTTGTTACCCGGATTGGTATTCTCTGGATCTCTGGTCATGATGTGTTGCTTTTCATATTGTTATATAAACCACGATCATCGTGCTTGTATTTAGACCTTGCATTGTGATCTCTGTGTCGTGACTCGAGACCATGCTTACTAGTCGGGGATGGAAAAGTACTACTTAGATATATGATCAATCTTGTATTTAGACCATATTGTAGTGTAGACCTTGTGGATGGCTCTTCACGCACTTAACGTATGATTGAGCATGATTCTTATTTAGACCTTGATTTACCTAAGTCGATCACATGTCGAAGGTAGTATTTACATCACGTAGATGTTTTTCTGGTTTACTCCATACTTGTCGACACGTCATATTTACTTTGTTTACAGTTTTCTCTTTACACTTGCCTTGTCTTGTCTCATGTTTACAGTCTTTCATGTATTCCATTGCTATTATTGTCTTATAGTTTCTACCATGTATTGGAACTGTTTTAATTGATTTGTACTTCACTCCAATCCTGCCATGGATACGTTAAAAATATTAGGAGATAACATCGAGAACTTGTTCTCTACATACTACGGGCACCATGAGGACCTTAAGGGAGGGTTCGTAGTGGAGTTCCAAACTGCGACTCTTTAGTTAGCTAGTTTCTATATTTCTAGTATTACCCGGATTTGTCTCCGGTAGACTATGATGATTGTTTTTAAATTTAGACTCTTTGAGTTGTTTTACCTAAACTTTGGACTTGAACTATAGACCGTTTTGTTTCTATTGATGGATCATTCTCGTGATATCTTCCTTAGAAATGTGAATTGAGTATTATAATTGCTTTATACTTATTGTGTGAGTTGTTGGATATTATTGTGTGATTCTAGACAGCGTTCTACCGCCGATACTGCAGCGTAGGCTGGACGTACCCACGTACTCGTGTTCGATTATCAGAGCACGGGTCGTGACATAAACTCATACAGATGTTGATTATGCTGGATCAGTAATTGACTAAAGGTCGACCCCAGGCTATTGCACATTTCCTTGGAGGAAATCTTGTAACTTGGAGAAGTAAGAAACAAAATGTGGTAGCAAGATCCATTACAGAAGCAGAATTTTGAGCAATGGCTCGAGGAGTTTGTGAATTACTGTGGTTGAAGATTATCTTGGAAGATATGAAGATTAAGTGGGATGGACCGATGAGACTTTACTACGACAACAAATCAGCAACTAGTATAACGCATAACCTGGTACAACATGATCGAACAAAGTATATTGAGGTCGATAGTCACTTCATTAAGGAGAAATTGGAAAGTGGCTTGATTTGCACACCATGTCTCTACTAACTGTCAGCTAGCAGATGTGCTTACCAAAGGATTAAGTGGAAAACATTTATTCAACAGCACGAGTCCAGGTAACATAGCTGCGGGCTCCGGCGAGGCCGACGTCACTTCCCAATCGTGGCTCCCTACCGCCGCCTCCAACCATCGGCACCACGCAAACCACTGTCGACGTCTGGCCGCAGCTCGACACCGACTTCCCGGCGTTCGTCTCTGTCCGACGAACCTCCCCAGAGCCACCTCAACGTCAGAACAAACCGTCGGTGAGTAATTGTTTCTAATTTATGAAGTTTGCTTTAATCTCCATCATACTGAGCATTAGATTATTCTAAATTTGTGTGAAATTTGAATTGATCTCATAATTGCTTAGATGATTCGTATTCAAATCTAATTGAAGGTTTGAAGAGTGGATAACTATTCTCTACTCTTCTAAAATTTCATAACCTAATTCGAAGTCTAAACTATTAATAATCGGGATCGAAGAGAGGTTGAATGCTGATCTTTATTTTCAGCAGTTGAGAGCACTTTTTGCTCGACTTTGCTGAGCTTGATCTTTGTTCTCAATTCGTGGATATCGATCCAGTTTCTCCAACGCATAGCTGGTAAGTTCTTCTGTGTGTATGCAAGTTTCATTCAATTTCAACATCTGTAGATAGATCAAAAACCCTAAGAGGAAGTAGATATCAAGAACTGTTCTTAATCATTTCTGAAGAACAGTGATTTTGAGTCAACTTTGGTAGAAGTTTTCCGGTGATCCAACCATTGGACATTGAATCTCTTTTCAAATAATTACAGTAGGTATATTTCTCTTTCTCTTCACAAGAGTTTGAATCGCAAATAAATTCTAACATCATCAGTTCAAAACCGATCTAAACACCTTGTGTAGGCACAATAACTGGATTTCTTGGAAGTTTGTGACCAATTTCTGATCAAATTGTTGATGCAAATTCCGATCTAGCACTTGTGTTTCATTCTTGGTCAAGTCCTCTATTTGTCCAGAATTTGGTTTAGTTTGATAAACGTTTGATCAACGGAATCTATATGAAAACTTCAGTCCATCAACAATGTAAATTTCATTAGAAATTATTTTTCAAGGTATGTTCAACCCTAATTTCTGGAAAATCTAACCATTCAATCTTTGCATTATTGCTTCATAATGCAGCAGCTTTAACTAAAGGACAATAACATTCTAAAAGATGAACTGCAAATTATGTTTCTAACCTACTCAAATTCAAGGATAAAAATCAGGAAAATTCATAATTCACAGACAGTCTCAAATTTGACTCAAGTCTGGAAATCAATTTTTTGGACTATCTTTGGACTTGATTTCTGATAAATCCAACTGTTGGATTGGGTTGGAACTTTCTCCTATCTAAAGATAGCTTGTCAACCTATCATCTACTAAAAATTTAGCCATTAGTTTCATGCATATTGTTTCTTAGTATACTTGTTAGTATTATTTTACTTTTCTGCATTATTACACTTTCTGTATTTTTTTGCACTTGTGTCTTGTACTTTGATCCATCCTGACATGACATTGACTTCAAGTGAGGATGAGAACTCTTACCCGACCTATTACGGACCCCAGGATGAGGACTTAGGTGATGCATGTCCAGATGCACTGGAGGACCACGATGCGATCCCTGGAGGAATATGAACCAGGATCCATGTTTACATTTCCTTTCCAGCATTTAGATTGTTGTTTGTGTGAGGTGTTAGGATGATTGTTAGGTTCCTTTCATATGATGCATGTTGCCTACTGAGTCATTGACCGGATTTGTCCCCGAAAAGAACTGTAAAGGCATGTAATAATGAGTAGACTCTGTGACTGTGTGATGGATTGTGTCTGTACTTTACCTACTCGTTTCTAGTTTGTTGTGATGAGTAGATTGGTCGTATTGTGATATGGAGACTTCATGAGGTTTAGACAGCGTATTACCGTTGTACCGCGACGTAGGATGGACGCGCTCACGCTCGGGTCGTGACAGTTTCTTCCAAAAAGAGAAAAAACAAATGACGGTAACGTCTACTCTTCCCCCTCCCCTTCTCCCTCCTGATCACGACGTTGACTAACGGCGGCCAAGGGCAGCATGTCAACGTATGTCCAATTTTTCTTTTAGTCCATGAAGAATATGGCCGTCTCTTGTGAATAGGAAGCTGAAATTAGTCGGACGAATCTGTCACGAATCCGGTCATCTCCAACATGAATCCGTATTATATTCGGATCCGACAGGGATTCGTCAACCATTTTCCAGTGTCCGTGCTTCCCATCAATCAGTTAGATAAATGGTATTCGGTTTGGTTCAATTAGAGAAATGGCATTTGCCTGGTTCAGTTGTATAAAAGATATTTATCCAATAGATTTATAAAAATGCGATTTAGTTTGGTTCAGTTACACAGATGGAACTGGACAGGTCCAGTTATATAAAGGGGAGTTGGATTAATTTGGACATATAAAAGGGTATATTTAACACTGTCATCCAACGTGTATCCAATTTATCACCCGACATGTTAGATTCAACACATAAAACTACAATGCATAAAAATGTGTCAATTTTGTAGAATAGGATATGGTTCTCAATAATGGGTTAAAGAACTAACCCGATCCAACTCCCTCTGGGCAATCTTATTGTTGTGAAAGCCTCTAAGAACATCTTTGCATGCATCAACAGCTTTGTAAACCTAATGGACAGATGCAAAGACAAAATATGATACTAAATTACAAAGGACAAAAAATGGATGCAATGATGGGATACATACCTTGCTTGGTGTGGAAGTTACTGATATCACATACCAGCCAAGTTTAAGCCTATCGAAAAGGCTTAGTTCAAAGGATACATCATATGTTAAGCCCAAAGAATCCCTCACTGTTGTAAAGAGCCTAAAGAAGAACAATTGTGAAAAAATTACAGACTACAAAAATCAATTTTCCAAAATTACTTCAACTAAAACGAAACTAAACAAAATCAGCCAGATCCAACTATTATATATTTCCAATTCCACCTGTAAAGAAATAGCATGTTAATTACAGAAATAACAAGCTACTTAAAATCATATGAACATAAATGTAAAAGGTCCAGGAGCAATTGACAATGAACATTGGGTCACCATGAAGTCCAAACATAATATCCAGTTTGAATCCATGAATCTTACCATCTCAATTAGAGAAGCTCCAAGTATACACACAAATGGATACAGCACAAGATTACCCTAATCTGATAACAAAACTAAACTTTCCTGAGATGTTTGGCACATTAAAAACGTTTGACCTGAAAATTTAGTCACGACTATCTGAAACCTCTTAAGATCAAGAGTTCCACATGAAGGACCGAAAGCGAAGTCTTCCTTTCTGCGCGATCAAAGGAGAGGAAAAGTAGGAGGCCACATGCTTACAGTTCTTTTTAAATGAAACCTAATATAAACCAGGAATAACTCCACGAATTGAATTAAAATTTCCAAACTCGTATCAAGATAAAAATCCCTGCTTACAGTTCCTTTTATAAGCGACAGAAATGGCCTCCAAGAAGCTCAATCCTAATCTTAAACACCAAAATATCCATAAATAATAAAGAGGATGCACTCAAACAAGCACACCCAATATCAAAAATCTCAAAGTCCGAACCATCAGACGCACGTGATGATCTGGTCCTCCATCAGTATGCCTAATCAAGAAATCATACGAGACGTTGGCTAGAACCTAACCCAAGTTATAACCAGTAATCAATGCAATAAAGATAGAACTAAAGAACATCGTCAAGAATCTCGCATCGAGATCTATCTGAATTCATCATTTACAGAAGATTATAATTTTAATCATGTATCAATAAAAGAAAATGCAAATTCAAAATATTTAAGATCATGAATTAAGACCAAATCCGAAGAGACCTACAGTAAAATCTATTTGAGTGCATTTCAAATGTTTGAAATACATCTATCATACAAGGCTTTCGCAGCAGAAATGCAACAATAATGAGAAAGAAAAAGAACGAAAAAAAGAAAGTTCCTAACTTGCATGTGAAATTATTTAAACTATATGAAATAAAAGGAGAATATTGTACCTAGAATTTATGATCTCAGCCAGCAGGCCCAATGTAATACCAAAAAAGAGTGGATGATGCCGGATATTTCTTCTGAGATTCTTATCAACATCCTTCTGTTCTAATTGATGCAGTTTCTCAGAATTAGGTTGTTCAACTGCATTACAATAAACCATTAGCTTAGAGTACTTCCCCAATTCAGAAGTTATAACTCTAAAAGTCATATAACTGCATCTGGTTAAATTTATCCATAGTATCATGATCTTCCATGAGTTGAGAGGTCATTGAATAATATATGTGAATGATAAAGCGTCTTACAGCTTCAGTATCCTATTTTGGAACTGAAACAACTAATTTATGCTTAGAAAAACAATAAAGATGCATACTTCTTCATCAATCCCTCACCAAGAAAATCATTGGTAACAAAAGGAGTTTCTTGGGCTTGAGGGGATTAAGTTAGGCCATGTTTCTTAAGCTACTGCACTCAGAAGTAGTCACGTCATGCAGTCAATAAGAATACCAACACATGTTCTACCTGTGTTTCATTCTTAAAACATGTTAGATAAATATATTCCACCTATAGTGCCATCTGCCAGCATATATCTTATCGGCTTCCTTCTAGATCAACATTGAAATGATACTTGCAAATAACTTCATAAGTTCGACCCTTAAATCAGGCCTACAACCATAGGGTGCACTAAATTCTCTGCAAATGATGTGTAAACATCTTTCTATCATGTCACTTGACATGCTAGGATAAGTATTTGGAATCTTAGAACGTGAGCAAAAAATAGAAATCGATAAGACAATAAAACAATTGTTGCTTAATATGGATTGAATGGTTGGGGCAAAAAGTGGATATACATAAGGGCCTTCGTCATGATAATGAAATGACAGCTTACCATCAACAGCTGAGCTATTGATCAGATTAAAGAGATCTTTCCCTTCATGAGTGAATCCCCAACGATTTGGAGCTGGTCCAGCGATATAAGCACATGCTCTCTCATCTGTGTCCTTAAGGTACACCTGTCAACAAATAAATCACCACATTTTACCTATTTACAACCAAAAAGCTTATTTACTGCAGATATATGTGCATGTGAAGAAGGTGAAATGATGAAGTCAAGGCTTTTGCCAAGATGGCTTTCAAGACAACATAAATAACTACCAACTACTGAAATTAAGAAAAGTTCAAAGATGTGCTCGGGATATAGATATAGTAAAGAGATCAAAAGATATGAAGGCAACTTCTAAACGATGGTATTATAAAACTTGTCTACTAATGAGAAAAACTAGTACTCTCTCTTCGCCAAAGTTTTAATCTTATAGATCTCACCTTCTGTGACTGTTAGTAGCTGGTCACCACACAGTGGAGAAAATATATCAACAAAACCAAGTCCGAGTAAGATCATTGTGTGAGATAATCAAACAGAAAAGAGAAGGAAAAAGAAACTTTCCTAAACTAGCTTGATATTACATTGTTGACCCAAAACTGATGAGATCAGCTATTGGGTACAGTGGTTATGAACCATGAGTAACCAGGCACTGGTTCATGGTTTCAAATATTGTTGCAAGCATGTTAATATCCCAAGTCCTAATTATTTGCCTTTAATGCATTTGACGTTTCGAGTTGCACATTTAATGCCCATATAGCTTCAATCCATGCCCAAGGGGAAATGTTAAATGGGGGATAATTGTATTTTCACCCCACGACTTCGAGCTTCTTGGTTACAGTAGTTACCTCACGAACTTCAACTCTCAGAGAAAGTATCTATTAATATATAGAATAAATTAAAGCCAGTTCACTTCCAATATCGTTGATCTAAATTATACATAATAGTTGGTAACCTTTCTGAATGATATTTTCACTGTATTTTCATACCTGCTGGAAATGCAGATCTGATGGCGCCGGTCGGAACACAATTGGGTCAATGGACTGCGAAACCTTAGCAGTTTTCCCGGCTCTAACTGTTCCCAGATAGTCAAGAATACAAGACTCAATATCTTCCTCGGTGAAATCACCAACAATACTAACCTAAATACAAGCACATTTAGGTCAGTGTAAAATAAGTGAACAAAATTTCAGTATTCAGAACAATGGTTACATATATAAACAAATAAAGAATCTTTGCTAATTAAATATATGCAAGAAAGTAACAAAGCCTATATCCCAACTTTAGGGGGACAGTTAAAGGAATTAACATTTTAATAAAGTAGAATCAAGGTGTTAAAAGCATCTCCAGATCAACAAAATATACATTCATTTTCCACGTACCTCCATATTGTCACCAACAAACTGACTCATCACCGCTTCTTTAACTGATTCAAGTGTTAAGTTCTGCAATGATTGTGGTGTTGGCTCAACAAATCTCTCATCCCCATTCAACATTGCCACCATAATTTTGTGAGCAGTTGAACGCTCTAAGCTTTTGGGGATAGATCGATAATATGACAAATAAAGTTGCTTTGCCCTATCAAATGCATCTTCTAGCCATACACTGTGCTGCAAGATGCCAACAATCATAAGTAACAATACTACCTAACCATGCAGCTTACAAAACATATAAAGAAAAATGAACCTTATTGTTATGTATCTAATTTAGCATGCATCAGACGATGAAAATTAAATCCCAAGTGTAGTTATCAGAAAAAAAAATAACTTTTATTGATGCAAGAGTAAAATGATAAAATGTGGACATTTTGCATGCAAATTGCACTGAGCAAACTATGTTCAGAAGTTTGAACTAAAAAAAGATAATAGGATATCAAGATAACGAGAGTACTTCTAAAAATATATGATGACTAAAATAAGCCATGTACAACAAAGTATTTGTAAGCATTTCATTTGACTGAAACCATATTCCTTTTACGAGGATTTGTTAATAGTTGCAGAAAGGAAAATAATTTGCTGCAAATTAGAACATAGCAAAGTTTAACAAATAATTCTAGGGGCAAAATACCTCAAGCACCATATGAAGGAGTTCAAAAGCTGCACGCATCCCATTATCCCTTAAAGTAAACCGAAACTCCATGCAGATAAATTCCTCAGTTGACTCCAAAGAGCAATTTATCAGGTGATTTACACAGAAAAGTTCCACCTAAAGGAGGGAAATTAAACATCACCTTTCAAGTCATTAAGAGACCATATAAAAAAACAAGTGAAATTTCATCTTAAAAGTAACAACCCTATGAAACCTACTTCACTGCTCACCAACATCCAAACATTTTCACACTGGAATAGGTTTGGCCGTGGTGCATGATTAAACTGAGAGAATAATCCACCTTCACCTCACATCACCATCACACACAATTCTTCCATAAAAACAGCAGCAACTCGGGATAACAATGTTGAATGGCATAGTAGTTAAAACTGATTAACAGTACATTTCAACAGTATATTGTATTCTTCAGAAGTTTGTTGAAGGGGACTAACAAACACTGTTAGGCATAGCTAGATATGTCATGTGAAAGAGGTAATACAAAAAATCAGTCATTACAGATCTACAAATGCAATCAGACAGACAGGAAGGGGGTAAAAAAGGATGCACTTTGTAACTACTAAGGACTCGGTAGTAACCTAGGTTGCCACAGCCCACCATTAGACAATAATTTAACATAAGAAACTGATTTAACCTCATTCATAATACCAATAATAATAGTTATCCATACATTTGAGTGGGTTTTATGAGGTGCTCTTTGCCATTCATTCCCCTGAAATGCTAACTCGTGTCAATAAAGACATTTGATTTCTTTTAAATCATTGTTTATATAATTATAGTCCTACATAATGGACCTTCAATGCAAAATCTAATTGACACTAAATGTTTCTCCTCCACATATTACCGAATGTATGAAATAACATGTTGTAGAAAAGAAAAAAAGAGCCTATTTTCCTACCCAGTGTGCACCCTTTATTAGCATTGGCATGTCATTCTTAGGCAAATTATCTACATCCTAGAGCTTGCAGGTTTGATCTGAAACAGCCTAGCATGAAACAGGGAAAATATTACAAGCATATTCTCGCTCTCCAGACACCATTAGGTGGAACCTTGTGGCACCAGGACACAGTTGTACAGAGAACCAAAAATACGATCAACTCTCTTGTTAGAACCAACTCATTTTCCTTTGTTCTACAAACGTTTATCCACAGATATCAATTTGGTTGGTAATTGTATAACTTTACCTCCATCTTAAAATTTCTCTTCTCAGTTCTCTAGTAGACGACCCCGAAAAATCAGGTTAAAGGATTTCTTGTTGTGGTGGTCGTTACTTCCTACCCAGTCTCAGAACTAACCTTTCCCGACTCATTTCCTTTTGTTCTACGAAAGTTTTATCCATAATATCGATTTGGTTGGTCAATGTAAAACCTCATGTTCAGCTTAGAAATTTTCCTCTCACCCCAGTCTCCATAATTACATCAAACTATATTTAACAGGTGGATCTAAATGTGGGCCTGGGCCAGGTGGGGAACATGCCACACCTGAATTTGGGAAAACATCCTATATACCCCATTGTAAGTTTCACTATATTGTTATAAGCAGATTGTCTTCGGAATTAACTATTAACTAATTCCATTGGTAGCTATATAAAAAATAATATAATTTGGATTGCAGAGAGATACTTTTCCATACATTTTCACATTTGTTGGGTAATACAATATTAACTGTAAGATTAGAGAGATATATTCTATTTAAACCTTACATTCAAACATATTTTCCTTCCATGACATGCATGTTATATCCTTCTGTGTTAGAAAACAGCCTACATTTTTCCATTTATAATTTCCTTCAAGAGCAGTCATTGGTTCACAATTGCAAGTAGTTTGCATCTAATTTGATGGATCTTTGCTCTAGACAATTGTACTAGTACTACAAAGTTCAAAGGTTAGAACTTTCTATTGTATATAATGAGTAATGGAAGATTCAAATCTCGGATTTTTGCATTTGATTTGTTACTTGTAAGATTTCAGCTACGTCAGTGGAGATTGTTTAGAAATCTGGGTTCTCTCCAGTCGGACTGACATTTAAGTCAATAATTATGAGATTCTTCTACTTGTACTCTTTTTCCAATTTGTTTAGCCCATCTATATCACCCTTGGTAACTCTAGATTTCTAAATAGAGAGTTTCCCTCTATTAAATCGTTATTCTAGGATGATTTCTGGGAATTAATTTTATACCATACATTTGGGTTTTCTAATAAACTTATAAATTTCACCATACAATATTTACAAATAGTTGCCAACATGCAATCTTCTAGCTATATATTTTTTCTTTTCCTTTCATTAAAGCATCCATTTTCTTGTTCTTCTAACAATATCTTATTTGTAACAACATGCAATCTTCTAGCTATATTTTTTTTTTCTTTTCCTTTCATTAAAGCATCCATTTTCTTGTTCTTCTAACAATATCTTATTTGTAATTTCATAGTTAATTACAACTTTTGATTCGTTTATGTTTGAAAATTAAAGATATTTTCACAAATTATTTAATGGCAAACCCCGGGGGCCCCACCTTGTGTAGAGTTCTGGCCCCACCCCTGACTACATTATTCACATAAAATCACATTACATAAACTACAGATGATGATACAGTATGTGCCCAGAGATACTTCCCCAACTTTATCTCCTAATACAACACAAACCTAACATTTTTAAAAATATTATAACCTAAGGACCATGAATACATAACATAATTCGACAAACTTAATATACATTTTCACATATCAAGGACAGAGAATATAACCCTTATATCATACACAATACTAGCCAAGAATACTTATTATTATTAACTAAGGATCAATCAATTAGTTGCCCAATCATATAAGTACACGGATTTGCCAAAGAGTTAAAAGTGGGTTTCCTAATCATCGCCCCTTTTGATGTGATGCTAACAAAGGATACACACAGAATAGGGAGGGAGGGAGGGAGGGGAGGAGGGTACTTCAAAAAAAAAAAATTGGATATCTAATAAATACTTCAATCCAACTGGAGCACTCCAATTTACTTACGCAATACTGAAGTGTTGAACAAAATAGAAAAGTATTCAAATTTACTAAGAAATACTTTGGTGAGTACAAACAGGTCCTTCATGAAAAGATCTTAAACCAAAATCAGGTTGCTGTTAACATTGATTATGTTTAGCTTGAGAATGGAAGAAGGGTAACATCTCTTGAACACAATAGCCATAGAGAATGGTTTACCTGTTCCCTGGAGAAACTGCCCACACAACCACCTTCACTGAGTGCTCGGACACCTACGACAACAGCACCCTTTGATTCAGAACTTTCAGTTGATCTTCCTCCACCCACAATCAGTCGCATAACACCACACCTGGCCTCATTCTTTGAGACCTATGAAATATGATTAACATCAAACAAAAGTCAGATTCAGGAAAACACATCAAGAAAAAGAAATATGCAGGTAACTTCAGTACTAAATATGCATACAGATCGAAGATGATACTAGGAGTTTTTGCCGTTTGATCCTTTTATCAAGTATTACACAAGTAATAAGGATGTATATAATAAATGCAGAGCAGACCTATGCTTTAAATTTCTCAAATTAAGATTAAATATCATAGTGTTTTGCAGTTTCAGATTTAAATCTCAGACGATAATAAAAAATCTTAAAAACTAGAGAGAAAAAATATTTGATACATTAGGCATGTTTTTATTATTATTATTTTTCATTTCTCGTTATAGAATAGTATTCAAATTTGTTGAATCATTCACCCGCAACAACAAAAATTGTTTGTTTATTGCTTTTAGACAAAGAACACCCACAATATATAGTTTTTGACGGAATAGTATCAAAACGGATGACTGATGTGAATGTATAGATTTACAACTTCAACAAATTGTAATGGTTACAGTGCGTCCACATGGATGCTTATTCAGACATTGCAGCATGTGGATCTTCGGCACGATTGAATCATTATGTCGAAACTGTTTTATCCTTGACTTCTCTCTTTGTTCTTAAGATAAACTTTGCTGAATTGACCAGAAAGAAAAGGAATTCCCAGTGTTGGTATTAACCAGTATCTCTGGGGTCAATACAAGAATCTGGACAGGCCATATCCGATAAGATGCGGTCTATTCACATCAGTATCGGCCAGTACTGCAAACCTTGCCGGATAGTTAAGATAGTATCAGACCATCAAGTCAATATGCATGATATCCTTATTTACAAATAAAGTACAGATGTAAAACAAATATTGTGTTTCATAGAAAAAATAATAAGCAGTTAACAATTGATACAGGTCACCCAACCATTAATCTAGAATCTTTAGAATATGAAAGATGTTGTAGTAAGGCTGGTTTAGAAAGACATGTTACAATTGCAAGCTTCGTTGTTAATCCTCGATTAAGTTGCAGTCAC
This sequence comes from Iris macrosiphon, assembly GCA_036927795.1. Taxonomy (NCBI): domain Eukaryota; kingdom Viridiplantae; phylum Streptophyta; class Magnoliopsida; order Asparagales; family Iridaceae; genus Iris; species Iris macrosiphon. Next base: position 177,038,826 of record JAYESA010000005.1, on the reverse strand, counting down.
AGACAACTATATCATACGCTTTAACTTGCGACAAAATTTCCATACATGCCAAATATGACTGATCAATGATATATAAAGTAAATTACATCTCATAATAAGTAAAAAAAAATAGCAGTGATTAGACACCAGTCTTATGATAAAGAAACATAAAAGACGAAGTTTACAACAGTTGCAGAACTTTCATTACTACCAAATATACAATATAAAAGAACAGTCAAAGAAAATCAAATATAGTAGAAGTTGATTGCATATTCAATCTAGTATTTTACAGGGATTGCACTGGAAATGCTTCTTAGTGTGATACCTTGTAGTTCACAGGAATCCCATTTGCAAGGCACCTTTGTACGATACCAGTCTCCTTGTCCAATAATTTTGTAGTATTTGCCTCTTGTGTTAAGGGAACAAAACATGGTTTGCGCTGCAACCTCAACTCCTCCAGTTGCATTGACGTTATCAATTCTTTCGGCACCTCGAGCTGGAAAATAACCAAAAACATAAACCGAGCAACAAAATATTAACAAAGCACAACTTAAAGCAGAATAGGAGATAACTTCAAACCAAATTTCCTTCCGGTTAAATCAAATGGAGTGATCACATCCACTAATCAATATTCTAGTTTTGTTTAGTAAATGATCTTCGGTTGCTTCTTCTTCTTTTTCTGTAAAAGTTTTTTCGAGGTAAATTGGAAGGCGTTACAAAAGGAGATTTGTGAAGCTTGCTATGATATCTAACATAATCCTCATTGGAAAAATGAGAAATATTCATAATGTCAACCTTGTCAATGACTATGTATTCCTGTGCTCACATTAGGAAGAGGCATCTTATGCTAGAAAAGAATATTTTATGAATTGGTCTATGGTAGGAGACATAAGCCTTGTACTTGAAAGAGCATAACATTATACAAAATTAAGTGAGGCTAGTATGGGACATGAAACAACTATGAAATAATGATAAACACACTGAGCAACAGAGGTTAGAAATGGAGGTTTAAAAGATTGAAGTACTGTGGGGATAATACAGGTTTCAATACAACTGTATGATCAAATATTTTGCAAACTCAAAGACAGAGGATAATAGCGGCTATGGGATTGCTTTAGACTTCTAGTTTAGGATTAAATTACATACTTTTAACTTAATCTCTCCATATAAGCATATCACCAATCAGATGCATTAAGGGTAAAAACTAAATGAGACTATCCATCTATAAGATGATCTAACCTAATCCATTAAGCAAGAAAAGAAAAACTGAAAAGTTTCTTTGACGAAATCACTCCCTCTTTAATCTAACCTCACCCGCCACCCTCACCCCCCACACATACACAATGATGTTTGAAGTGCCTTGAACCTGTTGAATAGTAAATTCTTTTGGAGGCCGGTTGAAGGTCTCAGAAAGCAGGTTAGCATGCAGTTCTTAAGGAGGTAGGACGCAGATAAAGTACTCAAAATCTCGACAGCTGACGTAATAATGTGTTCGGAGACATGGATGGCATGGTCGACCAAGCCAGCGATGAAATAGGGGTGATGATGCAGATAGGAACTGGCAAAGCTGCATATCGTAAATACGGAACCCGTATTTGGACAGGTTTCTTATATACGAGCATATATTTTGTTTATTTAATTTAATTATGCTATATTATTATACATAATAATTTTATTATGATAAATCTATTCTCTTTAAAAAAAAAAAGAGGAAATTTTTCATTGGGTTGGGAGAGAGACACCGCCTCCTCTCTCCCAAACCCACCTCCCCTCCTGAATCAGCACAGCAGCAGCAGTTGTTGTCCTTCTCTCCTTACCTCTTCAAGTCCCCACACCCTTCTTTCCATCATTAAACACCTATTCTTCTATTTATTCCTCAACACTACAGCCAACACTCCTTATCTCTCCAACATCACCAATTCCCTCTCCAACATATCAACATCATCTTCCTTCATTTCTTCTTCCTCTTTTCTAAAGTCTACAACATCAACAACATCACCACTTCCCCACTTTCTTCCCCCTCCTCTTCTACTGCCATAGCTGCTGTGCTCGTGCCCGTGCCCGTGCCCGCCGCCGGCATGCCACTGCCGTCGTCTGCCCCCGCCACCGACCTCCAGCCCTTTTCTCCCTGGCACCACCACAACTCCTCTTCCATCTTAATTTCTCCCTTGTGTTCAACCCTTAATTTCTAGTTCCACCCAAAACCAAGAAGAAGAAGAAACTGGATCAGAGAAAAAAAAGGAAGGTGAGGAAGAAGAACAAGAACAACAGAACCCTAGCCTTTCCAATTTGTGATCAACCAAGGCAAGCCCTCTCCCCTCTTGCCAATCTAATTTCCTTTTTTTTTAAAGGTTCATGTTCCATTTTTTATGATTCCAACCCCATGATTATTAACGCAAACGTATATCTTCAAATTCCATAAACTCAATGCCATATGCTCTAATTTTTTAAAATCTACAAGTTCAAGTACAAGTTTCTATGTGCTCCCAAATTGGAAGGATATTATCATGTTAGTTTAGGCTTTGGAACCAATTAAGTTACAAAGGGTGTATGAATGAAAGTCTATTCATGGTTTCATAGGTTCAAATTTGCCTTTGACCCTTGTAAACTAGGCTCTAAATTAATAGAGACACGTGTTTTCTAAGATAGCAAATGTGACATTTCGGTTCAAATTGGAGACATCACTATTTGATATTAGAATTATTTACTGCTGTCCGAAACTGGAATATGTCAATTATATGAGTATCCGATAGATAACTCGGCCAATTCATTGCTATATAGCTCACGAGTGTACCAGGTAACACTCGTAAGATTTTAGGGTGTATCCGAGGCCATTTTCAGAGTTCAGGAGTGTCGTATAAACCAATTTTGAAAAGGGGCCAGCATATAAACATTTGAACATAGGTACTGTCAGGTATTAGGAAGTGGTAGTGAGTGTATCATTTAAATTGATACCCGTGATGTCAAGTATAGGCTATGCCGGTAAATGCTTTTCTTATGGTTGATATGTATTTAGACTAATATAGTTTGAATTTATCATTAGGGTTCGATATCGCAATTTGATACCGAGAATAATATTCAATCTATGAAGGAGGTGAAACCTATTTTAGGTAGACTAGCATTGTGTGTCGAACTCACAATTGGGTTTTTGATCATTTTAGGTTAATTTGTCATAAAGTTTAGTAATTTTATCTCAGGTATAACTTGGAAACCTTTTACTAATACCCAAAGTATTAAATTACTCAGAGTGCAAACCGAAGTTGCGACGAAGCCTAAAAATAAACATAAATGCTAAATCCTATCTCTGTATCCATAAATTCAGCGTACACCAAAATTGTTTAAGATTTAATTTAGTCTTTAGACCCATTGTATTATAAGTTACGTTTGAGCTAAAGGTTAAACTAGGTGCTATTGGAACTTAAAGATGGGTATTTTCAACCATAATTGGACCTTTAATTTAAAATTCAGCAAGCATAATAGCCATGAATGTTTCAAAGACATGGTATTTGAAGTAGAGTTTGGTCTACTAGGGCATGAGAAGTAAGATTTAATTTGTGACGTGTCGGAACCCATTAATGGGTGAAACGAAGAAAATCAGAGTTAACTTCTCCTCAAATGAGCATAATAGAATTAAACGGAGCCTTAATACGAGTAGAACACGGGTGAGGAGCAGTATCAACTGAACTAGTTTTCTTAAACTTTGTTTCATGCCAAACCCGAAAAAAATCGTTGGGATTCACGTTCCCCATCTTATAGGAATTTCAAATATAGGGTAGAAGTGCAAGGGACGTGAGTTATAGCTTATTTTAGATCCCTTAGAATGAATAGCTTATTTTAGATCCCTTAGAATGAATAGAATAATATTAATGTCTTATAACTAATATAATTGAATGAATATGCTATGTGTTAATAGTTTTGAACTTAATATTAATCTTGGTGTCTAAAGCTTGTTCTCTTAATTGTAACTTAAATGGAGAATGTACAAATCCAAGATACGATCCATATGTAGCCATCTTTCTTTATTATGAAATACTGAAGTATGTCTTTTATATATATATATATATATATATATATATATATATATGAAAATTCTAGATAGTAAGTTAGGTCTAGTACTCTGAGATTTCAGAATCCAATTGTTCTTAGCAAAGTATCGCTAAGTTCGTAAATATTTTCCTAGTTAAGGATTTTAATTCTAAATTGGAATAATTAATACCTTATGAATGGATTATTTGGATAAATTCGTGTTGGTAATGTTTACATATATTCTGTTTTTTTGTATAAATTCCTGAATGTTCATTTTGTTATAAATTATGATATTCTAACATTTTTATTCAGTTGGATTTTGTAGTGAATATTGCAAAATCATGGATTGCTAGCATTAAGGTATAAATTAGTTGATGCTTCTATTCCATTTACTAGTCTTGATATATATATAAACTGCGTGTGATTTTCGGTGTTGAGTGTTCCACCGAAGGGATCGGCGTACACAGAAAATTCTATCGAGGGTTGCTCCGGATCTTTTTATAAATTGTGAAAATTTTCAGAGTCCAAAATACGAAGGAGACTGCCGAAACTTTACGAATATCCAGAGTTAGCTATTTTCGAAATCCGAAAATAGGTTAAACCTATTTAACCCTATTTTAGGAATTTTGAGTCTGCTTTCTTAGAGACGGACTTGTGATTAATATTTAAGTCATAGGAGTCGAATTCTTTTAGAAGTTAAGATACGTAGGACACGGACACGCAGACAGGTAAGCGAAACCTAATCATGTATATCATGTGTTTCTGTTGGAGGAAAACAAATTATCAACTGGATAATATCATGTGGTTCTATCATATTCATTTGAAAATAGAGTAAGGTATTGTGGTTTTGATATCCTACGTTTCTATCATGTTTTTATTCAAAAAGAGAATAAAGTATTGGTATGTTGATATTCGAAGTTCATTTTATGATCCGTTTTGGAAAGGAACAAACTATTGAATCATATCCTCGTTATTCGTGATACTTAGATACACGAATCAAGGCTCGAGATTCATACTTGTGTCCAGCAGAAACTTAATACAAGATAACAGAAAAGAAATGTTTGTAGCTTTAGGAGCTTTAGGTTAGTGCATTGGACGGAAGAGAACAATTGGATCACACCGTACGAAATCTCTGTACTAAAATAAACAAGTAAAAGCTAATCAGTAGTTTCCAGCCATTTGTAAGGCCTTACGATGTCGGGGGTAAGGCCTATCTCACCAACAGAATTATAGTCCAGTAAATTTTTGGTGTAAACCCAGAACTTAATAATTCATATGTCAAGTTCTCACTGCATATGTGGGGGTCGAATCTAAGGCACCGTACACATCCAGAAACAACATGATTCCGGATAAATGGAATTATTGCCGAGAAAATAGGCGATGTATATGATCCAAATATGTTCTCTAAATTGCATCAATCATATAGAAAACTTATTTGTAATTGTGGTAGAGTATTTTACTTTATGTTGATTGATCGAGCACCGAGTGAATCATTAGAATAGGATCTAGTCGGGGCCATATTTCAAGTTTACACTATAACAAGTCCTAGGAATTAAATATTTCATTTCTTAATCATGAAATTCAAGAATCCAATCATTCTTATATTCTTATTTTATTTTACTTTCTTATCCTTGATCGAGAGCTTGCATGTCGTTTGACGACTTAGTATTATTCACTAGATTTGAAGATGATTTCAAGAAGCATATATTGTATTTTGAAAAGGAACGGAGAACAAAAACGAGATTGGACGGAAATGGAGATGAGAAGACCAAGCCCATTCAGATATAATAATGCTTGGCACCTTATGGAAGGGTATGCAGATGTGGTACGTAGAGGGCTGCAAGAGGATGTGATCGTACACCCCCGATTCCAGATTGTATGTCGTCTGAAGCTTGTTAAGTCTGGGCTGAAAGCTTGGAGCAGCAGCAGGCCAAAGGCGGACGTGGTCTCCAAGGAACGGGAGCTTAAGGAGGTCCAGTCTCTCCTGCAGATGGATGCGCTGAGCCCGGGGCTGGCGGTCAGGGAGCGGACACTAGTTCACGTGGTTGGGCGCCTTCGGATGTTTGAGGAGGTACACATGGCGCAGAGCGCCGAATGTTCATGGCTCCGGGAAGGAGCCAGGTGTACGAAGTTCTATGACGTAGTACGAGCGCGCCAGAATCGTAAACCGTGATTTCCTATGTCATCTTATGTTGATTTACGAAAGGCGTACGATATGGTGAACCGTGATTTCCTATGTTATCTTATGTTGTCTATGGGATTTGATCAGCCATGGGTGGCACGGGTTCGCGAGTTTATTACGACGGGTACTTTCTCAGTGCTGATCAAAAGCCAGCCACATGGATGTTAGCCCAATAATCTAACCATGTTTTCGAATATGGTTATTCGATTAAGTTTAACTTTTTAATATCACTAATAATCATTCTATCACTACATTATAAGTACTTAAACTTAGCATAGTCCTAATGTATATTAAATGTACAATACTTGCTACTATGTACGTTGCTTTGTTCGCCTAACATGTATCTGCAGAAAAGCAATAAGCAAGATCAAAATGTGGACTTATGCAATGAAGAAATCATGATGGGCCAAAGACGACGCCATCCCAGAAGATTTCTCTGAACGGCCTAGGACATCTCCGGAGCTACGCACTCGGGGGTTCCGCTGACCGGTCAGCGGACGGAGGCCGAGGGGGCAGCGACCCCGTGGGGTTCGGGGACGAAGCCCCCGAAAGGTATTCAGATTTCACAATCTGGGTATCTCAGGACAACTGTCGTCAAGAAAAAAAAGCCATCATTTATCAAGGGAAGAAGCCAAGCTATGCCATCATCATTTCCAGACTCTGAAGAAGCCTGCACCTGCCATAGTCTGTCTAGAGTCTGTAATAAGTCTTAGGAATTATTGTAAACACAAGTAATGGATAGCAAAATCGGAAGCTAGGGTAGAAAATAACCCAGGATCATTTTTGACCTAAAAACCGGCATACCGACGGTATACTTGAGTATACCAACGGTATACCGATTTTATATAAATGTTGCTCTCTGTTGTTTGGACCGGCATACCGACGGTATACTGGTCTATACCGACGATATACCAGTTCATCACAGTTGACAATCTAACGGTCGAATTTCTGGCATTAAATGATCCCAACGGCTTTTTTCTAGCCGTTACCACTGCAGACCGGTATATCGACGATATACTGTTCTCAGGCTGAAAGTTGCATTTTTGCACTTTCTTTGTGTTGGCCTATATAAAGCCTTGAACCCCTTCTTTCAAGGTTGATCCCTTTGAGCCTAAAATTTCTAATCTACCAAAGGCCATCCACAAACACTCCACCAAAGCTTTTATTTGCCATTCCACAAATTGTGTTAAGAGTGTTCTTGAGTTGTAAAAGTTAGACATTTATATTTGTTGTAAGAAGATCAAAACCATCTTGTAAGAAGTTGAAGTGTACAAGCCTTCGGATCAAAGCTTGTGTGAAGTTAGAGAGCCTTCGGATCAAAGCTCCTGTGCAAGAAGTCAACGGACCTTCGGATCAAAGCTCGTGGTGTAACTATTTTGACAATAGTGGATTCAAGCCGGACAAGAGTTTCCGGGACGAGTGATTCTAGGAGGATACCAGGATACATTGGGTGTTGGTATTCTTATTGCTTTACTTCTTGCACACTTTAATTTTTAAAATGCCTATTATTAATCATTTGTGCTTGATTTAATAGTTTGACCCTATTTAAACTCCTTTAGGGTTCCTACAATTGGTATCAGAGCAAGGACTCTATTTCTTTTGGCTTTAGAGTAGATCCTTATTATCTATGGCATACTATTCCTCCTCCGATAAAGAGGATTGTTTTTCTAGTAGCATAGATAATCATATTTCTTCTAAATGCAAGAAATGCTCTAAGTGAAAAAATATTGCTAACCAATCCTTAGAGATTCTTGATAACCTTCATTTTACAAATGAAGAACTTTCTGAAAATGTTACTCATTTAGAAGAAGCAAATGAGTTGTTGAGAAATGAAAACCATGATTTATTATCTAGACTTGATTCTCAAAACACATCTTGTGTTTCTTTAAAGAGTTTAAATAATACTTTGATTTTGAAAATCAAAACTCTCTCCTCATCAATAGAAGATTTCAAGAAACAAACTCATGAGTTATCTCAATTGCATGATTCTTCTATTAATGCTTTAAAGAAACAAAATGATATATTTATCTCTAGAATTGCTTTATTTAAAGAAGAGAATAATATTTTAAATGCTAAATTTAATTCTCTTACTTGTATGCAAGATGATTTGTTGTCAAAACATGATATTCTTAAAACCAAATCTTCTCATGCTCACACTAGAGATATTCATCATTCTAGTATGTCACATGATCACAACCATACTTATTTCGATACATGTGCACACACTAGCATTATGTGCTTCTATTGCTCTCGCATTGGACACATGAGTTTTACTTGTCCTATTCGTAGGAGTTTTACTACCAATGCAAGAGTAAATGCTACTTGGGTTCCCAAAGTTAACAAATGTGGATCCAAATTCATTTGGATACCAAAGTCTTCGCCGCATATTGTAGGTGGAGCTTCTTGTGCCGGGACATAGCACCGTGGAGCGTGTTGGTGATTGCAAAGTTACAATGGTCATCTTTCAAGCAATTGCACCAACACAAATGTGGCCACTAGAGCCAATTTGGTAACATGCTAAACGATTCTTCTTAAATTGTCTATATTTATAGAATCTAGCATGTTTCTTTTTTTTTTGTCTTGCTACTAGCTCTTATTGATTTTTTTTTGTTGCTTATTATATGAATCAATGTGAGATATATGAAACTAGCATGCTTTGTGTATTTCTCTTGTAATCACTTTTATCTAGCATGACTAGTTGCTTAACTTAAAATGATTAGTTCACACTATGTAGTCTATCACTCATTTTCTATTGGTGTGACACATTTATATATGCATGTTATAATCTCTTAGTCCTTATTTATAAAGCATGCATATTACTCTAGTCAATAGGATCTTGAGACTTTGAATTGAATAAATATTTTTGTCTCTTCGTCTTTATATCATTGAGATAGTTACTCCTCACCGATTTGTTTTTAAATGTCATATTTAATATAATCGGTTCTTGTGAATATATGTGTTTAGCACTAGTTTCTTATTGCTTGAAAAGTATATACTTATACTTTGATTTAACCTTGTGCTTGCATAATATATTCACTATTGATTCTTGTGCTACTTTTTGACAAATTCCTTGTGAATCAATTATGTTGTGCCTAATAAAGCTTATTTATACATGTTTGATTTTGTGATTGCATTTCAACTTTCATTAATATGACTATATAATTAATCTCTTATATTCATATGATGTTCATGTATTTCTTATATTGTTATATATTTTTGTGTAAATATCTTTATATAGGCATATGGGTTAAGCTCATGTTTTACTTTGATTTGAAGAGTATTCTATACTTGTATCTTTAAACTTGTGCTTATCTCATATTTTAGCTATTGATTCTTTTGACAAATTTGTGCATGTTTCTTTGAATCAATTAGCTTCTTCCTTAAAGTCGTTTTCTTGATTTTATCTTCTTGGTTTTTTGGTTGACAATGTGTATACATGCTTTTATTTGATTGAATCTTTTCATGTATGCCTATTTATGATATATATAGCTTTATATATACATTGATGATTTCTTGATTTTAAGTTTTCAAATTGATCTATCTTTGAAATCGGGTTGTTGAGAGAAAATAGTTATTATTGTCTTCCTCATGACTATATATGGATGTTTATTTAAGAATCACATGTACTTGTACTTTAACTTGTGCTTTTACCTCAATTATTAGTGCACTCTTTCAAAACCTTGTTTCTATTGTACACTAGAAAAGTTTTTTGAAAAATATTTTTGCTTTCTCTAGCATCTAGCTTTCTCGATCTTGATGATCTTTCTTTGTTCATTCCTTGGATTTTATGCTTGGTTTGTAGTTATTGTTCCCAATGATGTTGTAGCACATAAGGATACATGTAATTGATACATCAAATACCTTATGCCTCTTACTACTATATGTTTGAGCACTTGTTTTGAGATCTATCTAATTCTAGAGAATACACTTATTTCTTTATGGTAATAATATTTGCATTCTCTAGATCGATCTATAATTTTATTGTCATGGATTGTTCTCAATACTTGGTAAAAAGATTTGTATTATTGTTATCTTCTTGTAAATCTTTTAGCCTTTGATTTGATAAGAGCATTTTTCTTATGTTGTGTTTATTCTTGCTCTTATCCTTGCTTAGTGAAGAGTCTATAAATCATTTTGATCTTTCAAAATGTATGACCTAATTGGATACTCTAAGCTTAAGCAAGTATCATGTGTATTAGTAACTCAAGTTTTAATGAGCACATTTATATTGTTAATGGTTTATATCATTAATCCTAATTTGTTATATAGCTTGCTATGTTATGATAAAGTGTTAAGCTATATAATCTTAGTTCACTTTTACTCATCTAGCTATTTGTTTTTCATTCCAATCTATATATGTTATGCTAGTTTATAAAAACAAGTTTTGTGAATTATCTTGATGTGATTTGTTTTCTACATTAGATAGATATATTTATTCTATGATATTAGTTTGACAAATCCTTGATTTAATCTTGTTTGAATATTGAAGTTTGTGATTCTTTATTTTAATCTCCTTCCATATGAGTCATTAGTAAACATCTCTTGAATTCTCACTTTTGAGTCATGATTTTATCGTATCATTTTTCAATCTTATGTTGTTTAAATTTGTAATATTTCAAATGAGATCGACTCTTTTCCATATTTGTTATTGATTTGTGAGTTTTTATTATAGTATGGACTTGAGATTTTTATTGAAGTTCAGTGATGAGATTTTTAGGATCATGCATGTTTCATCTCTCTTGGAAACTGTCCTAATGATTGGATAGTTCAAGATTATCTAACTATGTAAGCTTCATGTCAAATATTTTACTCTACCTTGACTACTCATGGATTACCACATATAAGCCTTTGCTATTTGAACTTAATTGGTTTTCATCTAAGTATTAGCAAGGTTTGGTCGATACCGTTGATTGATTTATATATGTAGTAAAGCCCATTAGGTCCAGGTAAAGTAATCAATTGATTAATCCTTGCTTAAATAGTTAATCATGGACTTATTTTTTTGTATTTTTTGAGCTATATTGTGACATTTATCATGTTTTGTTTATTTGAATGATTATACTTTTAGCTTCATGATGACTTTTCTCAAAAGATAATATATATTGACCTAAATTATTTCTTTATGAGTTTATCCTACTTAGGTCAATGTTTCTTATATTTTGATTTATATGCTTTATTAGATATTTCTTTATGCTGCTCATCTTTAAGTGCCTTTTACATTATTCTCTCTTTTCTTAAAGATGATAGTTTTCGTTTTGTGACGATTCTTTTGCCTTATATGCATTGAATAAGGGGGAGAAAATCTATAAATATATCCCCTAGATCTTGTATTTATCTATTATTATGCTATAAGTGCTTTGGAACTAGATATGCATATTCTTAGGAGGAGCAAATTAATTGGTTCAATTCATTTACATCCTCTAATATGTGGTATATATAGTTCATCATAAACTCATATTGCTTCTTGTTAATATCATTTTAATTGTGTCCATGATATGTGAAGGGTTTATAAGAGTCTATGATATTGTCCTAATTATCTTGTCTCTCTCGTTTATGGGTAAATAGACAGAATCTTCCTAAAATAACTTGTTTATCTTTATTGACGATTCTATTAAGCTTTCATTGCTTGGCTTTTCTTGTATGCTAAATTGTTTTGGCTTTCTTTGCTTGGACTTGTCCAAAATGTATGATTATCTAGATTGGTCATACTTTGAGGGGGAGCATTCAAGTCGACTGAATATCTCTTTCTTAAGTATTTTTCTCCTTTACCTTCATGTTTATCTAAAAGTTATTCGTATAGCATGTTATGGTAATTGAGTTCAAATGCATGAACTTGGGTAAATAAATAGATCTTGCAAATAGGAAGATTCATGTATATCTACTTGATTTCTTTTCAATAATTATACTCCTTGTATGGCATTGATCCACTAATTTGTATGGACAAATTGTGAATCATATTTATTTCCTTGATCATTGTTAAAAGCTCTTATTATATCTTCCATCCTTCTATAATGGTATATATTATATTTGCAAATATCTAATCCTTATGGCTTTTGTTAGAAATCCATTCTTTCCAAACTAGAGTAATATTTCATATCATATTATGTTTTGGATTTATTCCTTGGATTTCTAGTTGGTAAACCTCTTATTGAATTATTCTCATCTTTCCATTGATATTACCAACTACCTTGTGTTTTGACAAGCAATATTTCAATTGGTATTATACATTAATTGTGTATTTTCAAAAAAAAAACTTGTCTTTACACACTTCTCATATAGCTTTCATAACTGATCTTGATCATGATTGTCTATGCCTTCCTCCTGCTCTGATTTATTTACTTGAGATTGAATTCATTGCATATACTAGTAGGGGAGCTTATTTTTTATCATGTCAATGGGGGAGAAGTAAGTTTATGTATGTGCTAGTATGTTTAAAAAGGGGTAGAAGTAGTTTAAGTAATATGCTTTTAGTGATGTATGTTTATATCTTTTACATATTAGTGATATATACTTCTATTGTATCCATCTTAAACTTAACCGATTTGCCATAATCAAAAAGGGGGAGATTGTTAGCCCATTGATTGTATCATATTTTTTAATATGGCAAATCGATTAAGTTTAGCTTTTAAATATCACTAATCATTCATGAAATCACTATTGCATGTATACTCTTCTTCCACCTTTAGTGATATATGCTTATTGTTTTACAAATTAGTGATATGAGCTTCTATTAAAGCCATCTTAAACTTAACCGATTGTCATAATAAAAAATGGGAAGATTGTTAGCCCAATAATCTAACCATGTTTTCGAATATGGTTATTCGATTAAGTTTAACTTTTTAATATCACTAATAATCATTCTATCACTACATTATTAGTACTTAAACTTAGCATAGTCCAAATGTGTATTAAATGTACAATACTTGCTACTATGTACATTGCTTTGTTCGTCTAACATGTATCTGCAGAAAAGCAATAAGCAAGATCAAAATGTGGACTTATGCAATAAGGAAATCATGATGGGCCAAAGACGACGTCATCCCAGAAAATTTCTCTGAACCCCTAGGACATCTCCGGAGCCACGCACTCGGGGGTTTCGCTGCCCAGTCAGCGGACGGAGGTCGAGGGGGCAGCACCCCCGTGGGGGTTCGGGGGCGAAGCTCCCGAAAGGTATTCAGATTTCACAATCTAAGTATCTCAAGACAACTGTCGTCAAGGGAAAAAGCCATCATCTATCAAGGGAAGAAGCTAAGCTATGCCATCATCATTTCCAGACTCTAAAGAAGCCTGCACCTGCCATAGTCTGTCTAGAGTCTGTAATAAGTCTTAGGAATTATTGTAAACACAAGTAATGGATGGCAAATTCGAAAGCTAGGGTAGAAAATAATCCAGGATCATTTTTGGCCTGAAAACCGACATACCGACGGTATACTGGAGTATACCGACGGTATACCAATTTTATATAAATATTGCTCGGACCGGCATACCGACGGTATACTGGTCTATACCGACGGTATACCGGTTCATCACAGTTGGCAATCCAACGGTCGGATTTCTGGCATTAAATGATCCCAACGGCTCTTTTTCTAGCTGTTACCACTGCAGACCGGTATACCGACGGTAAACTGTAGTATACCGGTGGTATACCATTCTCAGGTTGAAAGTTACATTTTTGCTCTTTTTTTGTGTTGGCCTATATAAAGCCTTGAACCCCTTCTTTCAAGGTTGATCCATTTGAGCCTAAAAATTTTAATCTACAAAAGGCCATCCACAAACACTCCACCAAAGCTTTCATTTGCCTATCCATAAATTGTGTTAGTGTTCTTGAGTTGTAAAAGTTAGATCTTTATATTTGTTGTAAGAAGATCAAAACCATCTTGTAAGAGGTTGAAGTGTACAAGCCTTCGGATCAAAGCTTGTGTGAAGTTAGAGAGCCTTCGGATCAAAGTTCCTGTGTAAGAAGTCAACGGACCTTCGGATCAAAGCTCGTGGTGTAACTATTTTGACAATAGTGGATTCAAGCCGGACAAGAGTTTCCGGGACTGGAGTGCCTCTAGGAGGATACCAGGATACATTGGGTGTCGGTATTCTTATTGCTTTACTTCTTGCACACTTTAATTTTTAAATTGCCTATTATTAATCATTTGTGCTTGATTTATTAGCTTGACCCTATTCACCCTCCTCTAGGGTTCGAGGGTTCCTACAATGGATTCTTCAGAAGCAATAGGGGACTTCGTCAGGGGGATCCTCTCTCTCTGTATCTGTTCACTTTGGTGATAAGAGTATTTCTCGTGCTTGATGGATCTTGTTGTGTGTAGATGTCAGATTGTGCCCTTATTTCGTCAGGTACGACCGCATATTTCACATCTTATTTATGCTGACAATCTATTGGTATTCTTGGTGTCATCATTATCAGGACTTGTAGCTATGTCTGAAGTTATGGAGGAGTTTGGAAGACTCTCAGGGCTTCGCCTAAATAGAGACAAGAGCAAGGTCTACTTCAATAAGAGATACCCAGGTAAGAAGGAGCGGGTAGCGGTGAAGTGAACTCCTGGTTAAATACATGGGTATTCCCTTGTCGATTAATTATGCTCGAAAGACGGATTGTAATAACATTGTAGAGTTCACTCAGAGAAGATTGGAGGGGTGGTAGGCACAGACCTTGTCATTTGGTGGCAAGATTGAATTAGTTTAATTTGTCATTATGGCAATTACTGGCTTTTGGCTCCAACAGATCATGCTACCTCCGGAGACTATCGAAAAATGGAGAGGATGTGCGCGAACTTTATTTGGAGGGGTGGAATGCATGCAATTGCGTGGGATAGTCTGTGTCGACCGCGGGATGAAGGGCGTGTTGGTCTTCGACCTCTGAGGACGATGAGAAAGGCAGTGTTCTAAATAGCGGCCGCCTCGACCTCCTAGGCGGTGCCTAGGTGGTCTCTCTCCGCACCGCTTTTATGTAGGCGGTAGAGTAGGCGGCCAACGAAGCTTTGGCAACGTAGGAGGCGTATATGGGCACCTAGACGGAGCAATACCTAACAAGATGTTTCGGCAACACGGTTTTGCAAGCATTATGAGCCTATGATTCACTTTTACAAGACTAAAACTTAATAAACCTTTGTTCTACAATATAGCTATACATAAAACATCCTTAAAATATATATATAATGCAAAAAACTGTGGTAAAATATAAAAAATGACCAAAATGTATCAACCGCCTAGGCAGTAGGCGGACTATTTCCACCGCGCACCCGCCTACCAACATTTAGAACCTTGGAGAAAGGTGGCAGGGATGAAGCTGGTTTGGTGCTTTCTCCAAGGGGACTCCTTGTGGGCACTCTGGATGAGAGAGCGGTATTTGAAGGGCACTAACTTTTGGGCTTACTCCTCAAATAATAATGAGTGTTACCTTAAAACAGATTTTAAAGCATAGGGGGGCAGTGGAGCGGGTCATAACCCGAGTGCTTAAACAGGGGGAGGAGACGGATATGTGGCTGGATCATGGCTCCAACATTCAGGACTGCTACAGCGGGTTGGTTGGAGTTCACGTTGTCCAGGAGGCTTACCGTCGGAAGCATGTCGATGTGTTAATTCGAGACGGGGAAGGGAGAGCTGGAGAACACAGGTTTGCTCGGTTATACCAAGATACTATTCGACAAGTGAAGATCTATCCTAGCCTTTCGACTGACATTTGGGCCTCGGACGATTCCACTAGTGATTGCTTTACATGCAAGACTGCGTACAACCAAGTTAGAGTGGCGCATGAGAAATGGGAATATGCCGAGATTGTCTGGGTGAAGGGAGGTGCAAAGAAGATGCAATTATGCCTATATCGACTTCTGATGGGCAGGCTACTTACGAGGAACAGGTTATTCAGATTTGGTATCCAATCAGGAGATCAAATTTATGTTATGTGTGGCCAGGTAAATGAGACTATGCAACACTTGTTTTTCGTATGCTCGACAACGAGGTCTATATGGTGTTCGCAGGGAGGGAAACTCCAACTGCAAACGAGTGTTGAGATGGATATTGTCGCACTAGTACAGGACATTATGGCAAAGAAGTGTAAAGAAGGCTTGAGGTATCGTGAAGCTCGCATTAGAGTGGCGGTTGTAGTGTGGCACGTTTAGAGGAGAGAAACAACCGCATTTTTGACGAGCTGAAGACATCTCTGATTGGGATTATTAACAATATAGAACATATGTACAATGTCAGAGTTTGCCTTCAGGAACCTTTGCTTAATGATTGAGTTGTAAGTGATTCATTATCAATAAAATTATCGTTTACAATATATATTTATATATATATATATATATATATATATATATATTGGGTTCATGGTTGTAATTGGGTAGAATAATACATTTTCAAATTATAGTTTATAATGTCCTTCAACTAAATTGTTATTTATTATATTATGCAGTATGTGACTTGTGGTAAACCTATCCTAGAATCTTACGGGCGATAATCGCGAATACGGGTACTAGAGTATTCATATGTCGCGTAGTCTGGAGATGATGTTATATATTCGGCTCGCTGTATTTAGGAAGCAGGACGTGACAGGAACTCTTAGGATCTTGATGGGTTCATATTGGATCCTTTATGGGGCTTGATGAGGCACTTGATGAGGTAGGGTGAAGCACGGTTGAGCTTGTGGTGTTTGTAGATGGCTTGGTCAGCATGGAACTAAGAGAGGCCAGGGGACCGGAAAAAGACGAAGGGATGGAAAGGGAGGGTGTAGGCGCTTTCCAGAGGTGGAAGATGATAGTTCTTCCTATTTGACCCGAAACCGATTGATCTAGCCATGAGCAGGTTGAAGAGAGCTCTAACAGGCCTTAGAGGACCGGACCCATGTATGTGACAAAATACGGGAATGACTTGTGGCTAGGGACCAACCAAGATCGAATATAGCTGGTTTTTCACAAAATCTATTTCAGTAGAGCGTATGATGTCGATGGCCCGAGGTAAAGCACTCAATGGGCTAGGGTGGCCCCTCATTTCGCTTTACCAACCCCAGAGAAACTCCGAATACAGGCCGTCATCGTTTGTACTGACAGACTACTTGGGTGCTAAGATCCAAAGTCGAGAGGAAAACAGCCCAGATCGTACGCTAAGGTCCCTAAGCAATCACTTAGTGGAAAAGGAAGTGATCGAGCGATGACAACCAGGAGGTGGGCTTGGAAGCAGGCATCCTTTGAAGAAAGCATAATAGCTCACTGGTCTAGCTCCATGGCACCGAAAATGTCTCATGGCTCAAGTGATTCACCGAAGCGACGAGACCTTGCAAGTTTTTCAAGTGCCAGTAGCGGGACGTTCTATCAATCGGGGAAGGTTTTTGGTGACAACACCGGAAGATATCAAAAGTGAGAATGATGACATAAGTAACGAGAAATCCTGTGAAAAACACGATCGTCTGCCAGTGGAGGGTGAGTTGCCAAAAGTGGTAGTCAAAGCGAGGTGGTGCAATGGAACTGTGCAAGGTCATGGGTCTTGTAGAGTGGACTCAATCAGGAGAAGGGGTCTTAAGGAGGTCTTCGGTCTTGTCATGATGGAGTGGACTCAGGATGGAGTGGACTCAGTCAGGAGAGGGGTCTGGAGGTGGAGGTGGAGGTGGAGGTGGAGGAGGAGGAGGAGGAGGAAGAAGATGAATTAGAGAGGACTAGTTTGTGTTATAGTACTTAACTATTACTATTTAATTTATTAAAACAATGAGAATTGACCATAAACAACAAGGGTAAAATGTCCTGCATTGATTGATGTAACTACCAGCTTTGCACTAAGGCTATCAACATGTACTTAAGTGGCATATTGCAAAGGCAACGTTGTTAAAAGGCGCCGCTCATGCACACCTAGGCACCCAAAACGCGGGAGACAATATTTTAAAGCCTAATCTAAAGCCAGGCGAGGTATCTTCTCTAGGCGACGCCTAAGTGATAAAGGCACCAAAGGCGTTGACGAATGGGTAATTAGGCGAACCTAACCACATGTCTAGGTGTGTTTGGTGTTTTATGCAGCTTTTGGAGGCTTTGTTTGGGTTGCAAGTTTTATGGACTTGTTTGGTTTTATTGATTTTTAAAGTTATTGGCTTAAGTTTTAGAGGTTCAAATAGGATCTTTATAAGTTTTAAGACTATAAGTTACTAAGTAAATAGACAAATAAATATAAGTAGATAATATTGTGTAACGACGACAGAGAAGAGAACAACGATATTCATCTCGGCTGGGCTCCTCCTTGGGACGATTTTTTGGACGGTTTTCATCATTGTTGGCCGAATTAAGGTGAGTTTCATCTCCTTTTTCTTTTTCAATTTTTCTTTAATGATTGTATTCTTCTTTCCACTCCCCCACAAAAAGTTAGGATTAGTTTATTCCCTTTTTCTTTCAATGTTCTTTACATCTTTCTATTAGCTTTTTTCTTTCTTTCTATAAAACTCACAGAAAAGATAACCCGTTTCACACAAACAACCATATTTAACACAACCCACCCATTTTGATGTGCTTGTTTATATTTTTTTTTTATGTTTGTTTTTCCTATGTTACCTGGACTCAGATACGGATGTCGGATACAGGTACATATACAAGAGTCGAGCCCTTCAAACTCATAATTGAAGGACACACAGACTCGGCTAAAAAAAATTCAAATTTTGGATACGGGTACGGGGATATGACTATTAAAATAAATACATTTGAATATAGTTTCATAAAAAGATATACCCTCTAATTAAATTTGTATGATTTCATAAAAAGAGAATTGTAATAAAATTTGCATTGTTTCATATATTTAAGTTTATAATTAAATTTGTATGGTTTCATAAAAAGACATTATGTAATTAAATTTGTAAGGTTTCATAACTTTACTACTAATCCACCATATTAAAATAAACTATCTACTTCACTACCAGTCTTTCGATTGTCACCATAAAGGACCATGAAGGATCTGATTGTCACTATGGAGGATCGGATACGGATTCCATACCCATACCCATGTCCTACCCGATGGACACGGGTACTTCTCCTAAAGTGGAGAGTCCGGGTAACATAGTGTTTTTCCATTTGAACAACTTGTCTAATATCATAATGACATATGTATGATGTTATTGTTTGTAAACTCAGTGTTGTGTTTCGTGGACTATTTTGTGATCTTGTTATGTAACTTTGTTGTTTGGTATATTTTTTACTCTTTTATTTAGTTTATTGTCGAAAAACTCGAAGTTTGATGAGTTTTTAGGAATATAGGAATATTTGGATAACCTAACATGACCTACAAAAGTCACAAAATGTACTATGAAAAGAGAATTTGAGAACTTGTCATAGTAGCACTTTTATTCTCTGGGCGAGGGTAGGAGCACTCCTAGGTGATGAGGCGAGACAGCTTGTCTAGGAGCGCCTAGAGCTTTTTAAAATGCTAGTTTGGGATATGTCAGGTGGGATAGTGAATAAAAATATTATGGGGTTCTAACCCGGAGAGAGTAATAGTTTGACGCATTTTTGGCCCCCTATCTCAGCAATCATCAATGTTAACTTTCCCAAAATAATTTTGTGAGTGAATCAAAGGAACTCCTAGCATTCATAGTACGTAAGTCCAACAAATGAAGGTAAGTGGTAATATATAAAAAGAAGTGGAATTAGAGAGACCTAAGGTAAAAAGATTTTTATAAGAATGCAAAAAATAGTTAAGAAAGTGCTCAGCATGTAAATATTAGTGAAGTAATAAATTGTAGCCTCTAGTGGGATCCTACCACTTCTCCACAAACTTGTCATGGATAAATTGATTCCAACAATCAGTAGGATGCACCATGACTTGCACTCTTTGCACCCATAAGGTTGACTACAATCAATAAAGTGGAAATTTACAGGACCTTATATAATAATGCCCTAAAAATTATTGGAGGGTAGATAGGATAAAGTGCAAAAGCACTAAGACATAAATTAAAAGTAATGGGCATGAGGGCCTATAACTATAAATGTACTATTTAGATCCTTTGTACAAACAGCAACTGGAAGATAAATGAAGCCCTAAAATATAAATTCTAACAAATATGTGCTCAGCCAGTCGTCATGAAGCTAAACTTCAGGCATGAACATGAAAACACGACAGGCTAACACCTACTATACGAGAGTTTGGTGATACAGAAAAATACATGAGAGAATATGCAGTATCATGATTAAAAAGCGGGTTACTGAAAATAATTGCAAACAACTAGAGAAAGTGAGCTCATTGAATGATGCTAAAGAGGATAAAGTGACAAAATACAATATGATTGTCATTTGCAAGAGAGATAAGGAGGCTTCCAAAAGGAAATGAGCACATCTTTCTTCAGGAAGTAGATTTAAAGAGGGCAACCTATCAAAACTATGAGCCTAACTAGGTTTAAGAAATTTGACCACAAACTAAACAGGCCTTGAAGATCAAACAGTAAACTCACACCAACAGCCTGAAAGCGATGAGAACTGGCTTGTTTTGACAACAATCATAGAATGCTAAATATTCTGCAAATGAAAGGAGAAATAAGTTGATTTAGAACTACCCTGCTTTTTGGTTGTTCATACACCTGTGAGAAATGACTATAATCATGGCCCGCAATTTCCCGTAATAGGAAAGAGAAGTTTTTGTACAAAAGAGTATGATGAATAGACGATTGCATGAATAGCAACAAAGATCTGGCTGTAGCCTCCCATGGACTTAGCAGTATATAGAAGAAAGAAGGAAGATAATTTACTGAAAATCACTTCCATGGAGTTGTTCCTAATGCAATGCAGTTACAGTATGGCACAACCCCTTAGACAGATTGGCATTATTCGTCCACCAGAAGGTTAATTTCTTTAATGATTAGCTACCTAGTACTGTGAAATCTTTGTTCTGAAAAACTCAGATCTCTGAGTGTCACAAATGGGTAAGAATATTGAAATCATATCTAAAAGTAGAGTAATTGAGAAATGTAACAAAATGAAAGAAGGGTTTAAAAAATAATAATGGTGACATAGAGTAGGAAGAAAGACAGCAATAGTATGCACCAATGGCTGTGTTGAAATAAGAGAATGAC
This sequence comes from Iris macrosiphon, assembly GCA_036927795.1. NCBI lineage: Eukaryota > Viridiplantae > Streptophyta > Magnoliopsida > Asparagales > Iridaceae > Iris > Iris macrosiphon. The sequence goes on along the minus strand of JAYESA010000005.1, from coordinate 177,017,596 downwards.
AAGAGACCAAGAATTCAGAGTTTATTTTCAGTACTACAAACCTCTGGTTCCGCATGTATGGGCTCCTCCAGACCTTCTCGCATAGCATCAATTATTTCATTTGGATGTATCTTAAACTCAACCTCACCCACTCCATCTACATGCACCTTTTTCGGAACGCATGCAACAATAGCTGCAGGAAGCGGCGCCGTAGGCTTTCCAAAGTTGGAAATGAATTCCAACACCTCGGCGCCTGTAGAATTGACCTGCAATTTGCAAGTACCTCTGAGACCATTATAAAACATATACTACTGAAATCCTACACGACTATACATTTTCACATACAACTTAGCAAAATAAAATAACATGAAAAGTTCTTTAAAGTTTCTTGCAAGTTACTTCTTCAAGTGTGACAGTTTTGGCGACTGCAACTAAACTCTCATGGCCCTGCATCTGATCCATAATAGTATGGCCAAGAGCATCACTCTCCATGATAAAATCTAGATTATCAACAGATGGAACACTGTCGATCATTGCAGCCAACTGCTCACTATCTTTTATAAGTGCATCCATGTAGCGAGTTAATTCTCCGTTTGTTACACCAAATTCTTTCAGCCTCCTAACCTGTTTTAAAGTGAACAATATTAGACACAAGACTTGTTTTCCACAATACGGGAATCGGGCGATATGGATAGATATGCCATCTCAACAAACATCCATTGTTGGAATAACCAACTCTAAATGTATACAAAACTATATGATGCCTTTTAAGTAGAAAGTTGATTCATATCTGACAGGAAAAGGAGAAAAATTACCAGTTAACTAATATGATTACAGAGAAATCAAAGTCTTGTTGTACAGATAACAGGAAACTGTTGTTGAATACTTCATTCAGCTACAAATAAAATAGTAGTGAATAGAACAAAATTCTTCATCAATGAGAAGCACGAATAGAATTAAGGTTCAAAAATATGGTAATAGTATAGGCACTTCTCGCTGCCTCAGGACGGAGTATCATGTTTCAGCACTTTAGGGAAAATTAACAAAAACTAAATTCTACTTGATAAAAGAAATTAAAGGTTATGCATAATCATTTAAAGTAGTTATGTACTTATGCTGTATTCATTAAACGACTGCACAGTTTCTATGAAACTATACTTTAATAGGAAATTCATCAAATGTTAACTTTAAAACGTTTTTAAGAATGGAACTAAAAGTAGAACCAAATCAAAATTATGAACTATCCTCAGGCAGTTTGCAAATTTTCAGAAAGCTTCAGCCAATTTCGACTCATTTCAGGAAGTCTTGGGCAATTTTTAGCCAATACCAGATAAATTCAGAAAGTTTCAGCCAAATTTGGAAAATTTTGGCTAGCCTAAGAAAATTGTAGCCAAGTTCCAGATGTCTGGCCAGTTTCTAGAAGTTTCAGATAGTTCGAACAAGGCAAGAAACTGATAAAAGAATTTTGATATTAGGTTGATATCAGTGGTTATAAGATGACACATATACCATGTACTTTCAGATCAATTCAGCTGAACAATGCAACAAAGCTGTATGTATTTGTAACTTTTTTAACATTTAGTAGAATTTCAACCATATGAGGACGTCCTGATCCTAGAGGATGCAGGTTCGAGTCACGGAAAGAGTCTCAATATATATGGGTGTACGGTTGCGTAAATTTTGACCCTCCCCAAACCATGTACAAGCAGGAGTCTTGTGGCATTAGGACGCCCTTTTTAAAATTCCAACCATACGAAGGTGCATATATTGAACTGATTCTGCATCTTATAAAGGGATGTAATCAACTTAAGGTGCTACAACAATATTATATATTGAAGAAACTGTACATTTCGGTAGATATATTTTGGTAATAGATATCGAGATATGTTAAATAACATATCTCAATATCTATTACCCAAATATACCCCAACCAAACAGAAAATATACAAGTCTACAAATAAAGGCTCAAATTACAGACCTCTTGTACAGCAACTTTAATAGCGCCTCTCCAGTTTTTAGGTTCCGCTGTTACCGTGAGAGTAGTAACGGTGCATCCTTCTCTACCTGAATCACTGTGATCCAACTCAATTGCTGTGAAGGGAGGATTGGAACTCTGCAAATTCACCCAAAAGGTCAAATTTGAGCATGTTATAGAATTCATTTAACTAACAGAAAAAAGCAGGATGAAATTCACATTAATCTAGAGACTAGAATATCTACACGTGTGTTGCACATATTTCATACTACTTGGGAAGACCAAACAATAGTCTTTTAATTTTTTTACTAAGTGAAAAGAACAAAGTCCCTTAATTTTTTACTACTTGGTAAGAGCAAACAACCACCCCCTTAAATTTTTTTTCTATACGTATTACCTAACTACCCATGATAAATTTAATAAATAATTTTAATTAGTAAACATAGATAAGGGCATTTTTGGAATAAAAACTTCCATGGTGCAGCCTCAACTTTTCTTATAATATAGTAGTATAGATATTGGAATCAGGAAATAGAAACTCACACCTCATGTCATGGTTTTGGGTAGAAAAAGCAATATGGAGTTCTTTCGCTTTTTCTTCTAGGAGAAACAAAGAGGGTAATGATTTGTTGGTCAGGCCGGCAATTCCTCTAAGTAGGACACAATTGGCCACATAAGAACCAGTTACTTGCAATTCATCTGAAAGCATTTGCCAATAAATTCTATGGTCAAGGAAGTCTCATGTCATGATCCCCACGACTCTTACTGGGTCTTGATTGGTTAGGCTTTTAGTAGTTCAATATTACATGCATTTGGATGAAACAGAGTTATTCCCTTGGTAATATGCATGAGCCATCGATTTGAGTACACTGAAATATATATTATTATAATTGTGCGAATCTTCCAGTGTGCTAATATCTTTGCTATATAGAGAAGTTGGAAGCTCAAGGGATTCAAACAATCTTCACAAGTGAATATCATCCAGAAAAGGAGAGTAAACAGTTATTTAACAACCATTACTGTAAGAAAGGTGGAGGTAAAAACTGTATCTAGAGCAAGGTTCAAAGTATCGGTATCGGAATCGGTATCGGACCATTCCTATGAGTATCGGGATCGGCGGTATCGGTAGTATCGGCGGTTTCGGATCGGAGTATCGGATTTTTTGGTATCGGAAAGCAAACAACTATTAGTAAATTATTAACATTTTAGAGAATATATTTTATACATTTATGCATAATTTAAAGTATTTTCAATATTGTTTCTTAGTATTTTTGATATTGAATGAAATAGTAGTCATCCTTGTCGATTGATTTATATGTGATAGATAAGTTTTCCTATTTTATATGTTTTTACAACCTTACTATGCTTTTACATCCTTTCTAATTGGTCTTTTTAATTCAAATTTTTTTGCCGAATTGACTTGAAAAGAGACCTATAATGTCGGTATCGGTCAGTATCGAGTATCAGTCGGTATCGGATCGAGACAAGCCAAACTGTATCGGTATCGGCCGTATCGGATCGGTATCGGCCGATACTTTAAACTATGATCTAGAGCTTAGACGAGACATCATTGCGACATGAAACCTGGTTTGCCATTTCAGCTTTTTGGAATGAGAGCATGATCCTCCTTATGTTGGAGCAGGAATCCTCGGATTAGTTTTGCTAGACTAAACTGTAGATAGTTTCTCGAGTATTTCTCTTCTATAGACTTGCCTATTTAGAATGCTTCCTGATAGGGAGGCCATGCGGGTGAATAAATCTGTAGATTATCTTTTAGGTGGCGTTTGGATGAAGGTTTTGTATTCCTAGGAATTTATTTTCCATTCTATTCCCATGAGAAAGGAATTCAACATTCCCATATCCATATTTGGTTATATTATGTTGGGAATATGAAAAAGGAATCTTAATTTATTTAGTTTTCCATAAATACTCTTGCATGCTTCTATTACCTAAATTTACATGTTTGGAATAGAACTTGAAATTTTGAAAGTAAAGTGAGGGTGTTATTGTCCAAACAAAATATTCAAGTAACATTCCTAGGAAAGCAAAACTAATCCAAAAGGGGACCTTGGAAATTACTTTCCCACAAATATGGGAATATGAAGCCCCTCATATTCCCTCCTAATTCCCAATCCTACATATACCAAACAAGGGTAAGGAATCTAAAACCCATTCTCAAGCCTAAAAAACTTGAACCAAACGCCACCTTAGTTAAATTAAGGAGTTCGAAGAAGAAAAAAAAATTATGTCACTTGAATTTAAGATGGAGGGCTGAACAATTAAATGCCACTTTACTTAAAAATGGAATACTTCAAAGATATTAATGAACACGGAGAGAATACTGCATCATCTTGGATGGAGTGCATACCCATCTTAAACCAAGTGGCTATGGTAACTTGAAGTTTAATAAGCTCAAGGTAGACTAGAGTATCATATGCCTGAGGCCCACTATTCTAAAAATCAGCCTAGGTGGCCGCTTAGGCAGCACATGGTGCCCGCCCGATGTCCGATTAGGCGCACACCTAGGCCCCCCGACTATGCATGTTTTGGGATTTTATGGACTTATTCCTGCAATTTTCGGTAGGGTTTTTTTTTGTGTGTGTGGGTTGGTGGTGTGTGTGTGTGGTGGGGGTGGGTGGGTTGGGGGGGGGGGGGGGGTGCGTGTTGAACCGCGGCCGTCTAGGCGGACTAGAATCCTGCCGCCTAGCGCCTTTAACCTTGTTAAGGCTTAGGTCATGTGATTCTCAACAGGATAACTATTTGAAGGCAATTACCACAAACAATAGACAGGTGTTTATCAATTCATTGCCTAAAGTTTCACGTTTCTTGATAGATCAAAGAAGGATTAGGAGTTTTGATGTGGATAGGTAGGTCAGAGAATTGGGTCTATTCGAGAAAATGTTTATCTTCTAATGACTTGTTTTGTAACTTATAAATAAGCTACTTACCTTACAACATCATGCATACAAAAGCTCTGAATTCATTGACAGTTAGAATTTGCAACTCTACAATCTTCGACAAATAAAAGCAGGGTCTACCACTATGTACCAAAAACACATTGAACCATGCTTTAGGATTTCTTAACAACTTGGTAAAATTGTAAACAGACTCATAGAATCACATTTGTAAACATACTAATTTCTTATAACCTCGCACATTTTACATTAAAAAACCTAATAATTCCTCCACTCACTCATGAGAAGAGCCTCAGTCAGAAGGCAAATAAGACGGCTAATATTCTTGATTGAATGACAAAGTACGGTGAACATCTAGTTAGCAAGAAAACAACCAATATCTATGACAATTACCACTGAACTGAAAATCAACCAATAAGTATGGTTGATCCATGAGAGCAGGTGATTCACTTTTTAGCATACCATACACTACTGAAAGGCTAGAGTTAACACAGGAACCAGTTCCTCATATGCTGCACTCCTGATTAATGCCTTCCCTTTGTTGTTGGAAGCAAATCTTGAACAATTTGTCTTGAGCTAAGAAAAGCATGGCGGACTTTCTCCCTAGCGATCCAACTTCAGACTACTTAGAATTACAAACTATATGTTCCCAATAAGTTGCTAATGCAAAGAACCTCTCGATACCAGCTTGACAGAAAATATTGGTTTATTGGAAGCGTATCAATGGACTCGAGTAGTCGATTTTTGCCCTGTGGAGTGGACTGTGATTGACTGTTCATGGCATGTTCACATATAGTCGGATTCATCTGGGTCTGTGGAGTTACAAGTCAATGTATTTCACACAAAGATGGTATCCATCATTATGAAGTCATCCAGTTTAAATAGCGACATCTCGCTATAGGATAAGCACAAGAAGCTCAGCCCTTGCTAGTTTCATATTCAAATTACACACAAAATAGCTTTCAAAAGTATTGCATTATTTTCATATGTAGTTGACAAGCAGCCAGATAGGTTAGATATTATACAGATGTGTGAGTCCAAAACTAAGCCACATTTGAAACTTCAAGTAAGGATAAGTGAATCATAGTAAGATAAAATGATAAAGATACGACAGTTATTATGGCGTCTTTCTTGTGGAGAACTAGCTCTCAGGGCGTCATAGAACGACTTTATCGATCACAAATTCAGTATCATACAGTCAGCTTGACTGAACACATTAGTGCCATGTCATGCACTTGGTAAGTCCCAAGTTATTAGAAAGATAAATCAATTAGAATTGGATATATTTGGGCTTCAAGTAGTGTGCGGGACTAGACTTCTTGAACAGGACTAGCCATTCAACTTTCCTAAAGTTAGGTCCTATTTGTCCATAATCTTCTCAGTTTTCTAATTATTTTTCCTCCTTAATTTGTCCATGGGGTATATTGTAAAGATTTGTTCTTTACCCACACAATGGAAAAAATAGAAAATCCTTAATCGATCCTTTTCGTTTCTAAAGGGTGCACAAGGGCCAGTTAGGGAATAATAGTCTACAACCCTAACTGCCCCATACAAGATGAAGACAAGAATAGATCTCAAGTTTGAGGACTTAATCTAGCCAAGCTTGGAAGTCAGTTTCGCTGTAGGTGGCCTACTGTCTCCATCCTCCACATTCAGCCCTATCCCCAATCCTCTCCACAGAGATGGTATATCTAAAAGTAATCGTTTTACTAATCAGATCATGTAATCTATTGATCAATTGTCTAAAACCAAGGAGGAGGATATTTCCACTGCTTACTTGATGAATCAGTATATATTCAATCAAGATTCACAAACATCACCTCAGTTCATCATCCATTGGACTGAACTTACATCAACAAATTTTATTTATGCATCATGATAGACATTACATGGTCAGGAGAGAAAAAAAAACCATCTTCAGACCACCAGAGATGATAAGCATACAGCCTCACAGAAAACTGTGAGTACAATATACTAATGGGGAAGGTTACCTTTATGGTCTAATTTTCACTTAACTACCCTGAACTATCACCTTTTACACTTCAATACCCTGAACTATTGTGACAAATTTATACCATAAACTTTATTTTTTCACTTATATAAGCTGAACTGTCACTCCTTTTCCCTTTCCACGTGGCCCTAACGGCAAACCCAAAAAGAATATAATGGCCCTTATAATAATAATCAAGATTTAAAAAATAAACATTATTTGTTTTGAAAATTAATCTTCATCACTTCTTTTACTCCTAACTCAAACCATTCCCACCACCATACTTTTTTTTAATTTCAATCTAGTTTAGGGGAAAATTTCTCCCAAATAGTTGCATGCATTGTTGTGACGGATAAGTATGACGTGGGTCTAAGGAAGGGAGTTACTTGAAAAAACTTAAAAACTTCACAGTATAAAATTGATTAGAAAAAGTCAAAGTATTTAAGTGAAAAGGTAATAGTTGACGGTATTTAAGTGAGATTAGCCCATGTTATAGGCTAAGATATTGAAAGCATAGTTTGTCAGCCGATACTGATACGATTTGGCATCTCTCTTATCGATACTGGCCGATGTTGGAAGTCTCTTTCGCAGTCAATTCGGCAGAGAAAATTGAACGAAAAAGACCGATCAACGAAAAAGACCAATCAGCGTGTAAAAGCATACTAAGGTTGTAAAAACATGTAAATGAAAATAAACATTTATCTCAGGTAAACCAATCAGCAAAGGTGTTTCACTCAGTTTCAAAACTACTAAAAATCAGTGTTCTAAATTTCGACCTAGGTGATCGTCCGCCGCACCGGAAACCCCATGTTCAGCCTAGCTAGACGCTTATTCGGCCATATTCAGGTATGTCCGGTGTCTAGGCGGACCTATTCGGCTATGTGCCCTATGCTGCTGTTCGGTTTTTGAATTTTTTGATTTTTTATGCTTAGTTGTATTGTGGATATATTGTTTGGGTTTTAAGATTGAATTTGGATTTTAGAACATACAATTTTCAATTTTCAATTTTCAATTTTCAGATTTCAAATTTCAAATTTCAAAATTTCAAATTTCAAAATTTCAAAATTTCAAAATTTTCAAATTTGAAATTTCAAAAAAAAATGAATTGTATTATGGATTTAGAAGTTAGAACATTTTTGGATTTCAAATTTGTATTATGAATTTCAAATTTCAAAAAAAAATGGTCGACAGCCTAGGCGGCCCTCCGCAGCACCGATTCCGCTTAGCAAAATTTAGAACACTGCTAAAAACAACACCAAAAATACTTAAAATCATGTCTAAATGTATTTAAAAATTAATTTTAACAATTTATAAATAAATATTTGTTTTCTGATACCAAAAAAAGTGATACTCTGCTCTGAAACCGTCAATATTGTCAATACCGCCAATCTTGATACCCATAGGGAGGATTCAATACCGATTGCGAACCTTCATCGTTAGTCCTATGTTCGGAGATTAAATCACTAAAAATGTCATGTCTATAATGTAAGGGAAAGTGTGTGGCATCCATGAGCACTAAATGAATTATTTAAGCATCTAACGTTATAAATCTATAGGAACATAATCTCTTCACTATTGTACTGAGACCACAATTTCTTCTGAATTTTATCACTCGATATCATATTTTTGGGAAATGTTGCAACATGGAAAGGCCAGAATATACGGAATAAGACTTGGTTATAGTAGCTAATGCCTACATAATTTGTGACAAAGCTATAAGCCTATGAGATAATTTCTCACCTTATATCGTGTGTTTATCCGAAAATGTAAAGCCGACAAAAATATTCTTTTCATCAGAACATTTTGCAAATCTCCATATGTCCGAACCTTGTTAACTGGAATCTGCAAGAGGATCCAAAAAGATCAAGAATTCATATCATTAACCTCTTTATAATTTAACATATTTTTATTAATCCATTCACCTAATGTAAACTTGACAAAATCTCAGAAGAACAAGGAACTGTATACCATGTTGATGGTCCTGCTACAGCAGATAATCTTAAGGTTTGTAGTACAACATAAAATTCTCACTCGATATAGCAACATTGTAGCAAACATAACATTTATGTAGCCAAACTGCAACACTACTTTGGAGCAACCAATTGAAAAATATATATATATATGGAAAACCCTCTTCAACAATAGGCAGTGCCTTTAGTGGGAAAAACATCTTTCTTTGACCTTTCTTACTGATAAGAACCTCAACTTGTTAAAAAGGTATAGTTTGGCCAAAAGCCTTTTTCTATCAATAAAGAGATTCTTGGTGAAAAGCACCTCTTAAATCACTCTTTTTCATTACAAGCAACAAAGCCTTTATCGCAAGTTTTTGAGATTACGAGTAAAAAAAACTAGAAATATCATCACAATTGTTCGAGACACATGGGCCCTGCACCTCTTCCGAGAAAAAAAATGTAAGTCAATTGAAACAGATTATCATATGCAGTAGAAGAATTACCATTCTGACTTTTATATAGCTATTCAAAAAGTCCAGTTAGTTGCCCAACGTTAATATAAATCCTGTGATAAAAAGCTTCAGTAAGCTGACCCATACAGACCCACATTACTCCAAATTATTATATTTCAATTGATTTAGCATATCTTCATAAATGTCATCAGCTTTTGCTTCCAAATGTCTAAAAGTCATTTGCATCCACCCACTTAACAGCAGCATCTCCCAACCCACCCACTATTCTTGGGACTTGTTATCCAATTAAACAGTATCACACTATTCTTATTCTTCTTCTTACACTACAATGGAGATCGATGGTGCAAATTGTAGAAGCAAAGAGAATAATGGGAGTTGGTGCAGATATGGAGCAGAGTGGGTGAAAAGGGGGCTTTCACATGCTTAAAGTTATGTCCAAATGTTTAATGATCACTTGTAAAATCTTCTACCGGCAAGTCCTATACTTAAGTTCTACTTTTACGCCATACAACTTATCATTTTATAACACAAAATGAGCGTATACCTATACAAACCTGAAAGATTGAAATTTACTGCACAGATACTGTAATGCTAATGAAAATAAGAAAGAAACTAACTTAAGTTTGTTTGATGGAACTAAACAGTTATAGAACCATGTATATTAATTCAACTACTTGTCTCCATGTACTAGCTATTGTAAACTGTGCACACATGCTGCTCATATGGACATTTTATAGAACCTATTATTTCTTTCCGGACTTGGGATATAACTTTTATGATATTAAGGAGTCCACACAATAGCTAGCCTATCCATAAAGTAGAGAGATTATCAATCCACTATTCAGGACCCGACACACAAGTTATGCTACTTTTATCTTGGAAAGATTATCAATCTAATATTACATTGCTCTATCATGAATTGGTCTCGACTCGCTTCAAACACGATACATAGAATTACGTATCAATACAGATTAAAGCAGTATAACAGACTTGTTCACCTTTTTATGGTAAAGTCCTTTCTGATATGATTTGTATTTTTAGATTATTGTACAAGAAAGTGAAGTGTGCTTTTGTCACTAAAAGTTATTGACAACAAACAAAAAGGAAACCTAGGAGGATCTATCAAATGGTATATGGGAGCAAAGAGTTACGGTTCAAAACAGTTAATTCAACAATGTGGTGCTACATTATAACTGACAGAATCGATAATTGAGAATCATCACAGTAAATATTGGCTAGTGCCGATTCCTTATCACTTTAGGCCAAGAATATGACAAGAGAGCCGGAAATGTATGTCATGACAAACTCGAGTAATGCAAAGGAAATATTTTGAGATGCTATTCAAGGTGATTTTTGGGAAAAAGAAATATATAACATCAGATTTATAATAGGGTATAGAGCAACAACATTGATCGACAGTCTTTAATAGTTGATCTAGAGGCCATTTAACATAGAGTTCAACTTCAACATATATTTCTTGTAATACCTGAAACCGATCTATGATATGCTAATCTCAAAACAATTTGGATTAGTCTTCAAAACCAAACTATGATACTCACTCCAGAGCCTCTATAATTCTTGAGTACTACTTCCTCTGCTCAAAGGATATTTATTGCTATAAATGGAGTACGTCTTCTAATATAAAAAATGAGGCAACTGAATTCACACATGTTTGTCCTGTATAGTTCATGCGCACACACCAAAAAAAAAAACGTATAGTATCCATTTCCTAGTCCTTTTGCTAACCTGCATCAATTTATTGCATCTTGAATTAAGATGCAAGTTTATCTTGGTTGCCCTATAAACTAGAGGCCATTTTTTTATTCCAAGAAGAACTAAGTCTAGAAGGCTAACCACAAAGATATTTTCAAGAATAAACTTAGGAAAATATGAATCTACACAAAAGATATGATCCACCCCTTAGTACCATGCTCAGCTGCAAATCAAGGCATAACCTCCCTAAAAGTTGAAACAGATTTCCAAGAAAACAATTACCTATGTTACCTGGACTCGGGTACGGGTGTCGGGTACGGGTACATATCCCGGGCCCTTCAAACTCATAATTGAAGGACACACGGACTCGGCTAAAAAAATCCAAATTTTGGATACGGGTACGGGGATATGACTATTAAAATAAATACATTTGAATATGGTTTCATAAAAAGACATACTCTCTAATTAAATTTGTATGATTTCATAAAAAGACACAATTGTAATAAAGTTTGCATTGTTTCATATATTTAAGCTTATAATTAAATGTGTATGGTTTCATAAAAAGACATAATGTAATTAAATTTGTAAGGTTTCATAACTTTACTACCAATCCACCATATTAAAATAAACTATCTACTTCACTATCAGTCTTCCGATTGTCACCATAAAGGACCATGAAGGATCCGATTATCACTATGGAGGATCGGATACGGATTCCATACCATACCCATGTCCTACCCGGTGGACACGGGTAGTTCTCCTAAAGTGGAGAGTCCGGGTAACATAGACAATTACCTAATCACATTTCCAAACCAAATGTAAGTCTATAAACTGCAAACACAGAATTTGATAATGTATGGTTCTGCAAAATGCCAATGATCATGAAACCTAGAGAGGGGAAACATATTTATAATAGATCTGGAAGGTACCTTGCAGAACATGTTTATTGAAAAATTTTGAATCAACTCATGTTGGAAGATTTCAGGAGGCACCAAATTGTGACCATACCCCGGGAGAGACCAATTATGTTCGATTGGTGGCCTAGTTGCATGCTTCTCCTTCTTTGTAGGCTTTGTTTGATCTAATGAGATAGATGACCTATCATTAGATAGACTTCCACCCAGCCCACCTGGCAACTTTGGGACAAGAAAACTTGCCATGGCACCAAATGCACTAGGAGTACGGACTGCAGGAGCTTCATTTTCCTCATGTGTCTGTCCAAACACAGCCTACATATGTTTAAAAAAAACAGTTAAACAGCAAATCAAAATTCCTCCGCCATGCTGCCTAATAAGAATGAGCAACTGATAAGAGAATGTTTGATATTCAACATACTTCAATTTGGTAAATCGCCTTAGGAATGTTATCAATATCCCCAACCAAATACAAAGTGGCATTTGCAGGAAAATACCAGCGCTCATGGAACTTCCTAATTTTATCTGCATCCCATTTCTTAATCTGATCTTCAAGTCCAATTGGGAATCTTTTGCTCAGTTTGTTTTCTGAATGCAAATATTGTAGCAACTGCTTGAAATGAATGATTAAGTTAATGAAAATATCCTGATATAACATATCTTGCACAGTTTCTGACTATTGCCAAATAAATGTTGCTGTATCACATGCATGAATCTACTACTTACCTGGCAATCAACACGATATTCAATTGTGTTCATCATCTGCAGTTCTGAAAGAATTGCGCGTCTTTCTTTCTCAACACGAGATGCAAGAAACTTGGGGTTGAAGGCTATCTGGAGCAATTTAACATTTCTCTATCCATAAATTGAATCATATGCTATGTTCAATGGAGAATTAAATGATAGTAAAGTGAGAGGGAAAAAAAATCTCATGATAAGCATAAATAAAAATATATCAGGTATAATGGACTAACAGTTATAATTGCAACAAAAAAATAAAATAACAAAAGCCAATCTTGAAGGCCCAAACAAATTTTAAAAATAACAAAAATAAAAACATATAATGCAACACAGCATAAGCACAAGGAAATACACAAGTAACAGCAATCACAGGAAGTGATGCTAGATTTAAAGAACTCTCTCTAATACAGTGCATACTGTAACTGTATGAGAAAGTGATTCTGTAAATTAGGACCAAACTACATACCCTTTTTCATATAAAACAACTTCAAGTTAACAATATTATTTTAGTGTTATTTATATAAACCAGCATTAATATTCATTTTATCCATATACGATTAAGCACATATTATGTGGAAATTGAGGTTGCCGCTCATATAAAGGAAGAAAATAAACAAGTCCGAGATGATTGACATTTGACAGTTATATGCAACAAACAAACTGATTGGACGGTATGGATTTTGAAGACGCAAACATTATTAAGAGAGAATAACTGGAGCCCATGGAAAAGTTATTCACCATGTAACGCTCAGTTAGTTGGCCAAACTTTTAAATATGAGAGAATTACGATGTGAAAGAGCTGGATATGTGCCCCATTGCAATTTTAAAAGTTTCTAAGTGAACTACCTTAATCATTCAAGACAATCTGAAAGGTCTAGATTATGAAATTAGTAGTAGAAGTCAAATGTGGAATCCAGAAGATCAAGTTCAAAATTCAAACAAGGTGTGTAAACTGTAAAGTGACTAAGAGTTGATGCGGCTATCAGTTATATACACATACTTCCTTAGCTTTCAAAGTGCCTAGTTAAAAATAAAAGAACTAAGACCGACACAGAAGGAAACTTATAACCACCCTACGCATAGAAGCGAGTATATATATAAAGTTTTGATTATTCTTTATCAGCTGATCAAATTGGAATTTACATGGAGCTAGCTTTTAGTGGATAGAAGATAGAATTACATTAGAAAAAAAAAAACCATTGTGATATAACCTTTCAGAGACTCAACAAAGATAATTTTATAAAGACCAATAACTATTCGGCATAAATACATAGTGAAACTTAATCATTAAAGGGCATATAAGTGGTCTGAGACCTACATCTGTAGGAAATTACAAGATACGAATATGGTGGGATTGTACTACACTATTGGATCTACTATAACATCATGATATATCTACCTTATATAGAAGAGAATCTATTTCTCTTTTTATTTTGTCTTATTAATCTCTAGTCCTTTAGTCCAATACTGGATAGGGCACAGAAAGGGGTTCTCTACCTCATGCATAAATACCCCCGATTCCTCTAATAGAATTAACCCAATGAGTTGAGCATTAATCAACCTCAACATGGTATCAGAGCTCAAGGTTCTTTGCCATCAAACCTTAAGCCCACCTCACCAACACTAAATCTTTCTGTCCTCAAAATATTATTACTCTTGCAGTAGAAAGCTTAAAGTTCAGCAAGATATACAATGATACAATCACATAGATTCAAAATCATGATTTATTTGCTCAGTGATTTTTCAGCTCGTAGTTCAGCAATTGTGGGAAAAGTTCCTAAGGTCGTTCAATGATCCCCATTAACAAGTTATTATACATTCACGTCTACTTATGATTATTTGCACTAAAATGTCTTATATTATTATGTGCTTGGCTGCAACTAGCCTTTGACAACCCAAAACTATCCAAGCAGCTTGAAGTTTTAGGTTAAGATCCGAAATTATCATATTAGAGTTTAGGATTTCCCCAACTAGAAGAACTTGGAGTAGTGGAGAGGGAGAAGTCTAAACTTCTCCTTTTATACCCATAGGCGACCTCCTAGGGAATAAGTGATCCTGATCCTCCAAGATCTATCAATCTTAGGCATCAACTAACTTTATCTTAAGATCTCTACCTACTTTAGAAATCAATTAACTTAATCAAAATATTTTTATCTTAGAAACCTAATCATTTCTAATTAACATAGGAAATTTGAGTTGACCATGTTGGGAATAGGGGACCAAAATTCCATTTCCACCGTCATTATCATCCATTATCATCCAAGCCTTCTCCCATAATAAGGATAATAAGGGGCTATGGAGCATAAGCACGCTCCATACAGAATTTGATAAAGCTTTTATTACCGGTTGCCGACCTCACCTCAACCCTCTATGGTGTCAAACTCCTAGCCAAAGGTACCTATGAGCATGAGAGGGTCATGCCATAAAACCTAGGCAGCCAATTGGAAGATAGGTAGACCTACATTTTGGATATTCAGTTTAAGCACATGCAACCAAGATTTAAGCACATGCAACCAAGGAGCACCCTCCAAGTTCCCCTGTACTATAAAAGAGTCTTAGATGAAGACGTAAGATGATATAATTTGTTATAGAAATTACGCCAAAGAGTGAAAAGGAATGACAATCCCAACATAAAGTTCAATCAAGTTGAACCTTGAGTTAGCTCTGGTTTTGCTATATTTTTGGTCTATTCTAGGATTACTAGATTATTTGGGTTTATTATATATAGTCACTTATTCAATCTCTTTTTATAAATTGAGTCAAGAGTTTATTGTCCATATCAAGTTCCATTATTAAGTCAATGTTTGTAGTGTTAATTTATTTATCTTCCTATTTTGAGACAAAGCAGAAACTTCAATCAAGTTGAACCTTGAGTTAACTATAGGTTTGCTATTTTTTGGTATATTTTAGGATTACTAAATTATTTGGGTCTATTATACATAGTCAATGATTCGATCTATATTTATAGATTAAGAGTTGTTGTCCATATTAAGTTTCATTATTATGTCTATATTTGTACTGCTAATTTATGACTCTTTTTGTTTGAGACTGTTGTTGTATTATTGATCGTTATAAATAAGAAGAAATTCTCCTTTGGAGAGTACGATGGTTATTTCCAAATAATTGTTTGCTCAATGGGTTAGCCATCGTTTGTCGTACATAAAATCATTTAAAACTTAACATGGTTTTAGGCTGGGTATCAAAAAATAACATGGTATCAACACTATCAAGGCAGGTTCCATTATCCTCTATCCTCGAAGGAGAAGCCAAGACGGCAGTTTCTTCTCTTGATGGTGTGTCAATATCGCTCTTCTTCGAAGCATAGGCAATAGGTGGAGGATAAAGAAGAAAGGAATTATTTTTGATGGAGTTCAAAAAATAGATCCAAGAGAATAAGGTAGAAGAAAGGAGTTGAGACGAAGACAGGTAGAGGAAGACAAGCACAAGATTTCGGCAGGTCAAATACCGTCCCACAAGGTTTTGTTGGCAATATTGTCCCCCAAGGTTACTTCGGACAGACCGACGAGTTGGGACTATATTGTGTGTTGAATGTAAAGAGGAGTACATAAGCATAAGTTGCATATTTTATCTGTTTCAGCCATAGGCTTTGGGTTCAGTTTGGTTGGTGGTTGCGGCATTGTTTGAAGGCTTTTTTCTTCCACAAAGTTCAGGCTAACATATTTTGGTAGATTTATCAACGTTGTCAATGAAAGCAGGAAATGGAAGGTTGAGATTGCTTGGATGAAAGCTGCTGAATAAAATCTCCATCGAATGAGATCGACTAATTAATTTCTTGTAACTTTTCTTGAAAATAATTGTATCTAGGATTCTTTTGCTTTCGATCAAGATCGAGTCTTGTTTTTTTTTACCTACCCTCAAACTTGAGAGAGAGTTTGAAAATTAAAATTCAATTCGTACATGCTTCCATGTACACTTGAGGGGGGGCATATTGCAAATAAGGGGCCAAAATTTCAGTCCCACATAACTAGAGTTTGACAAAGACACTCTTGAATCAGTTACTAGGTTATATAGTTCTATTAAATTTAATCAAAGATGTAGTCTATATTTATAGATCAAATTGAAAGTTACTTTCCACATTGAGATATATTAACTAACGAGTTTATGTTTGTGTTCTTAACCTAACTCTTTCTATAGTGAGTATATCCTTATAATGTTGAATGTTGATCCTTATAAAAAAAGATCATCTGGAGAGTATTTGGTTATCCCGAAAATTGACTCAATATTAGGCTTGCCTACTATCTCTTGGGTTAGCCACTATCTCTTCTTTTCCTCCATCTACCATACTTGCTACTTTTTGAAAATTAACAATCCTAAAGAAAGGGAAGTACAGATACCAAGATCCTTGTTGATCAATTTAGCCATCACACAATCAAAACTTCCATTTTACGTGAGTTGCACAATGAGAATTAAGATAAAAATCACTTTGAAGTTTAGGCCCTCAGAGGGGGGTAGTAAACATGTATTCCAAAATCTAGTATGGATTTATATTTCGTAATCCAAATGATTGTCATTCTACCAAGATTTCATAAATCTATGACTGTCATTTGGATTATTAATCTAATAAATGTATCTTGAAATCCATGTTACCACTATTCAGCGCATATTTTATATTTTCGGGAATTAGATGCAATACATAAATATTATATCAATTAATTTTTGGAAAAATAATTATTATTAAATTTTATAATTAATTGACAAATTTCTGATTTACTGTTCGGATCTGACTAGGGTTTTGTTATAGGGTCAGTAGTGCCTGTCCGGGAGCCATTATCCCAGGGATCCAAGTTTTAGACTCGGACTACCCATGTAAACTTCGTGTTGGTTTCGGAATCTCTACAAAAGCCCATAAACTGTCCATTCACTAGAAATTGGGATGGTTCCTTATAATCTATGCAAAAGATACTATAATCATAAATTTAAATTATTTTATCAAACTTTTTTGCATCAGGACATGGTCCGGGTTCAAGTAGAACTTATGACACAAAACGGAAACATCGATCATTTAACCAACAACCCAAGATACGAGGACTGAAACCTCAATTCTCAAACAATTCAATAATAACAATCAACTTGTCCAAAACTTTACAATGTCTCAACATTATTTATAGGTAGAAACCCAAAATAACATCGTATCCAAAGAATCCTAAACTAATACATACTAAATATAAGGATTCATAAATTAAAGTACTAAATATAAGGGTTCCTAAATTAAACTGTGCAAATAAATCAAGTGAAAAATAAGGAAATTAGGAGACGTAATGGAAATCCTAAATAAGGAATTAGAAGATATAGTATAAATCTTAAATTAAGAAATCGTGTCCGTGTTAGACCCCTCCTCTTGTAGATAACTCAATCCGAATTCTTGTGATGACTGGATAAAGTACCTCGTCGTTAGTAACCGCAAAGTTCATTGAGACATCTCCCCAACTTCGACATCTACGCTTTTCTTCGCTACCAAGTCATGTACCTTACGTGCCTCCTTTCCTTTGTGAAGACCATTGATGACAAAAAAGTCTTCCCCTCCTCTTGTAAAGACTAAATTCGGATACTTTTCTACAAGGACGTAAGGCTGTAGTATTAGTCCAATGATTAATTTGAGTTTTTTATTGTGGTTAATCGATTAAGCTTCTTATTATGAATCACTAATAGTCATACAATCATTATCTTGTTAATACTTAAACTTGACATAATCCTAGTGTGCACAAGATCATCTTTGCTACTATGTATATTGCTTTGTTCGTCTAATATTTATTTTACAAAAAAGCAATAAGCAAGATTGAAGATGGACTTATGCAAATGAAAAAATCATTAGGCCAAAGTTAATGTTAGCCTAAAGATTTTTATGAACCGACCCTATGTTACCTGGACTTGGGTACCGGTGTCGGGTACGGGTACATATCCAAGAGTCGGGCCCTTCAAATTCATAATTGAAGGACACACGGACTCGGCTAAAAAAAATCCAAATTTTGGATACGGGTACGGGGATATGACTATTAAAATAAATACATTTGAATATGGTTTCATAAAAAGACATACTCTCTAATTAAATTTGTATGAATTCATAAAAAAACAGTTGTAATAAAGTTTGCATTATTTCATATATTTAAGCTTATAATTAAATTTGTATGGTTTCATAAAAAGATATCATGTAATTAAATTTGTAAGGTTTCATAACTTTACTATCAATCCATCATATTAAAATAAACTATCTACTTCACTACCACATTAAAATAAACTATCTACTTCACTACCAGTCTTCCGATTGTCACCATAAAGGACCATGAAGGATCCGATTGTCACTATGGAGGATCGGATACGGATTACATACCCATACTCATGTCCTACCCGGTGGGCATGGGTACTTCTCCTAAAGTGGAGAGTCCGGGTAACATAGAACCACCTACGATATCTCCGAGGCTATAATAGGGCTTCGAGGGTTCCACTACCCAATCAACGGACGAGTCAAGGGGGCAACGCCCCCGTGGAGGTTGGGGGTGAAGTCCCTGAAAGCTAATCAGATTTTCATATCTGGTTTGCTTAGAACAATAGCCATCATGATGAACAAAGTTGAAGAAGCCAAGCTATAAGTTATCAAGTTCTTAAGCCCTGTGTAATCTTTCTTTATGTTTATTCTCTAGAAAAGATTGTAACTTAACATGTAAAGACAAACAAAAGCTCCAAAATCTTAGCCATTTAAGCAACATTTTCAACATGGCAGTGTAATAACGCCAGTATATTGTTAAGACCTATATTTGATCCATAAACTGTCTTATAAAGAGTACACTATCCTGTGTTGACAGTATATTGTTGATATACCATCAGTATAACGATGGTATACTTTTTGACCCGGTTTTTCTTTCCAACAAGTTTCTTCCTTGTCTAGCAGCTCAAAATATTTGCTACAACAGTATATCGACAGTATACTGTCTATAAGCAAATGTTCAATATTAAATGTTATAACGGCTATAAAACGACTATATTCATAGTCGTAACTATAATGACAATATATTTGAATTATTACAGCTCACTCAAATATGGTTGGCTGTTTTAGGAATATACATATACCTTTGTTTGCCCTCATTAGTCCCTAGTTCATTGGGCCTATAATTCTTGCCTATCATATATAAACTACAAGAGCTTCCATTTGCCTAAATCTATTTGAGATTGAGTTTCAAATTGAGTTGTAAATTGCGATCTTCAAAGTGTTGTAAGAAGATCATCATATTTCTTGTAAGAGGTTGAAGTCTGCAAACCTTCGTATCAAAGCTTATGTAGAAATCGATGAGTCCTTCAAATCAAAGCTCGTGTGTAAGAAGTCGGCGAGACATTTGGATCAAAGCTCGCAAGTGTAACTATTTTCGTATTAGTGGATTAAATGGACTAAAGCCGAAGAGTTTCAAGATTTGAGTACCTCACGGAGGATACCAGAATATATCGAGTGTTTGTGCTCTTGCCTTATTTCTAACACTTGATTTTTAATTACCTATTAGCTATCTTAATTGTGCTTAATTATTCTTAAACCTACTCACCACCCTTGGGTGTTTTTATGTACTTGGTTCCAGTCGATATATATTGTTGCGCCCATCAAGCTTTGAGCCAATACCGAACTACCATGGCCTTTCTTACAACATATTGTAGATATCGAACCCGCCGATCACACCGTAGTAGATATCTTTATAGGCTCTGATAGAGAAAGGGACTGCAACGCTCGGTCACCCTGGTACTCAGCACTTTTTGTACCTCTTCAATGGAGTACGGGTCCAGATTCTTCTCCAACGTCAACCCTGCATCTTTGACCAACCGTCGGTTAAAGAGATTTTCTTGGTGGTGGTTGTTGATCACGACCCCAAATCTTATGTCGTTGATTGTATAACATGTTTGAAACAAATCGTCCTTCTACGTGGAATTGTGTCTTGGTGTTAGCACGATCTTCTATACCCCGCCAAGGAATGCCTCTTCCTTTCTAGATTCCTCCTTACGACCGTCATGTTAATAAGCATAACCATCATCGAACCAACCTCTAGTGCGATAGCCGTTGTGAAAGTCATTCCTCTCATAGTCGCCATAAAGACCGCATCCGCCGATGTTGCCCGTACGGCGGTAGTACGGCAGTAGCACCGTCGATCAGCCGACATGTCACCGTCATGATCGTCATCACGACTTCTCCCGACTAGATCTCCGTACTCCTTGCTCATCTAGACAAATCAACACGAGCCCTCCATAGACAATTAGCTCGTGTCAATACGTAGCCCTCCAGGGAGATCGCAGATGTTGCTCGTCACCGTTTCTAAATCTCTTACATATTTTTCCTCGATGTTTCCTTTAATCCTACCGCCTACTCAGTTCATGTAGATTCAATCCCCGCAGAGAGACTTTGATTGGACGAATCGCCACAAAAAGGCATTCATCCTCCTGCCCTTAGTTTGGAAGTTGTTGGCCGCCATAGTCGTCGTTGATTTCAGACATGCCTTGCGACATGTTGAGGCTATGATACCATCTGAAACAGCACAGAAACGTCGATTGATGAACCAACGATCCAGATACGAGAACTGGAATCTCAATTCTCAAACACGAGAATCAAAAGAGAGAACACTCCCATGGAGTAACTCAAAATCAAAGCAATTCACTAATAACAATCAACTTGTCCAAAACCTTATAATGTCTTGCATTATTTATATCTAAAAATCCTAAATAAATAAGAAAACATTAGTCGGAGAATCCTAAATTAAAACATAGTATAAGGAATCTTAAACTAAAGAATACTAAATAAAAGGAATCTCAAATTAAAGAGAAAATAAATCAAGGAAATAAATAAGAAAATTAGGAGATGTAATACAAATCCTAAATAATAAATAAGGAGATATAGTGGAAATCCTAAATTAAGAAATCGCGTCCACGTCAACTAATATAAACATGAACCTTACCCTTTTGAGGACCAGGTCTATTTTTTAGAGTCAGAGCATGCCCATCAAAAGTCCAGTCCTTGTCGGTTAAGTAAAACCGAGTTGGCTATGATCTAAATAATAACCATATTGCATACATATACCACAATATCCATTATGATTATAATTAATAGCTTGTAAGTGAATTGAGAACGGAGATGGGTAAGCAAATATTTTGAGAATCCTCATTTATGCCATTTATTGTTGTAACCAATAGTTTCTACAAAAATGAAGGTTTCCAAGTCCAAATTGTTTTATTTTCCAATAACGCACAACTTTTAAATACTCTCTATAAATACCAATTAATAACATTCCATTGTAAATATTTTCATTTGGATCTTAATTCCATTTTGACTAGCCCTCTACCCCTCTTCGATCTCTCTTCAAACCCATGCTTACAATATATAGCTCATGAGTTTAAACAAAATCAGCATGCTATTACAAGAGTGGTAGGACCAAAACTCAAAACGAAAGAGATAAAGCAAAAGCATACAAGACAATAAAAAGGTTTCTCCACAAGTAGGTATATTGAAGATCTTGTAGATAGATACTGGCAAACTATGGTTCAAGAGAAATAGGATCACGAATTTATTTGATTCCAAAGAAAGAAAATGACAATCATCTATTGTAAATTTTTCCACCAAATAGGTATATCAAAAAACCAGGGAACAACAAAAGGCATGCTGAGCTCCTAAGGAAGTACCTAAAAACCCCAAATTACTTCTAACCAAGGTTCAGTATAAAACCCTCCTTATGGGTTTACTGAATCAGCGGTTCCAGATCAAAGTTAAGGAGGTTCCGGTTTTGGAAGTCAAAAGCTAAAATAAAAATTAAAAAAACACCAAATAAGCTGATACATTCGGCATAACTTTATGAATTATGTAAGTTATTTTCCATTGGTCTTGAACGAAATAATATTTAACATTGTTGTATCGCACCCACAATACATAGTACCTGAATTGGCCGGTATCAATGGAGGTAGTTGTCTATCATTCTCTTCCGCTTCCCTCTGATGCTTTTCCTCTTTCTTTCAATTTCTTTTTTATTAACATGGACGAATGTCGTCAATTTACATATAGAAAGTTTTCAACAAACTGTAATTGTTACAGTAGTCAAGTAGTAAGTAGATAAGGAATATTATCGTCGACACACAATAACATGTCGATTCTCAGCAGCATCGAATTATTGTGTTGAAATTGTTTTTTCAATAACGTTTTTTAGGTTTTTCTTAGTTGGCTTGATGGGGAAGAGGACATGTTGTATCGGCTGATTGCAACCAATAACTAAGGTTTAGGGCTGATACTTATTGGTACGCCCAACCCCGATAATTTCAGTCAATATAGAATTGGCACAGGCCAAAACGCATACAATATAGTTGATACTGCAAACCTTGCTTCTAACTCATATATTAGTATGTTGGTTTTAAAATCCCTTCCTAGCGAGATCAACAAAGTCATATCAAAGTTCTGAATATGAAAATCAAGGCTTCATATGTAGACATAGAAAATAATTAGTGTGAGATAAGTTGTTGTAATTACCTCATTCAGAGCATCCAGTACAGACGGAAGCAAATCCCCACCAGAGTCCTAAAATAATGTCATATTAATTTGATATACAAATAATATCTTGTAAACCTCGGCAGATAAGTAAAGATTAAGATCAACATGGAACGGATATAAGGAAGGCTTGTCAATACATATGTTCATGCAGATGTGTATGTCTGAGTATGTTAAGTAGAAAGTTTATGAGCATATGCGGTGCTTATCACAGGATTAAACCAAAATTTTCAGGTAAAATCTAGTATTTAATTGTTTCGGAAATAACTTCCTCATCACTAACTCTCCAAAATTACTGGTACTAGTGTTTCATAGTAAATATGTTGGTTCTTCAAATAATGTATGAGAATGAAAATTTTCACAAATTGACTAAAAGTTCATGTCGTCATTCGTCATCTTCTAATGTTATGTCCATGAACTAGTGTAAGAACATCATAAGATAAACCACACATTACATCACCAAATACGTTATGGCTTTTGTGAAGTATCAGATCTCCAAATAAAGACTCACTGCACATCATATAAAAATATCATAGTGAAAATCTACGGTTTATGTCCTCAGAAGGACCCAAAGCCAATCAACGTTTTGTCTTCTTGAAAAGATCAAATGCTAGTTACCGGATAAAATTACACTTCCGCTAATAAATTGACATATTCTCCAGGTAAAAATGAAAAGAAAAAGAAAAACTGATACCTTTGTACTAGTCGGGGAATGAATGTGAAACACTGTGTGATGGAAGTCTGTGTAAGCATTAGACCTTGCTCCTGTGCCTAGAAGTTTCTCACGCTTCTTACTTCCAAGGAATGCAACATGCTCAATCATATGAGCAATTCCCTGCTCATCATCTTCCTCGTCAATGGATCCAACATGAACTTCCATATGTGCCTCGAACCTACACGTTTAGGAAATGCTAAAATATAGAGATACATTGTACATTAATTTCAAAACTTATAATGATACAATTAGAAGGGGAGAAAATAAGAGCGGTCTATAAGAATATCTTCCAGACCCCTCCAAGCTTGTCTTAGACATATCTGTGATCAGTGTACTTCTTTTCTTTCTTAAACATATATTCGTGCTTAGTGAAAATCGAGTTCGTAGAAAGACCAACCCCTAGAACAGACTTCCTTATAAGAAATGAGACCATTAATACTGATGTTTTCGATTACCTGTTTGCTGGAATTTTATTAGGAAGAATAATATAGCGGAGACCATTCTTCAGTTGTCCCCTATGCAGCTTTGGATGAGAAGGAAGTGGAGAGCCTAAGAAACCTTCTAGTTCTATTTTTTCTGCTTCAGTATCCCAGAAACCCAAACCTTGTTTCTGAAGGACTGTATCTGACCAACTCGTGCTTGCAACATGTGGTTCATCAGGACCTAAAGCTGCATACGGAATATGAACTGATTTCCCCTACGAGCAATGACAATACAGTTAGAAAAACTATAATGTACTTGGTGCATCAAAGAAATTATAAACAGGAAAACAGTCAAATATTTCCGACTTAAATCCAACGAGTCATCCAAACCCAAGAAAAAACACAGGTTAATAAAACACAATATTAGAACGAAGCAACAACGAAGTCTTCGCCTGTCTTTTAGCTCTGCTGTTTGAATCCTTTTCTACCTGTCAGAATGGTTAAGGGCCATGCCCTCTGTAAACTTAGCAAATATCATATCCTTGTTTACAGCCTCGATCCAAGTTTGTTGCGGCCTAGGGGCTTCTTTAACTACTATCCTATCGTTCCTGATAGATGCATCTCCTTGTCTTATTGCACGTCCAAACCACCTGAAACTATTTTCTATCATTCTAACCCTCATTGGCAACAACTCTAAACTCAGCCTTTGTCAGGCTTAATTTCTTATGTTTTCACTGCCAGTCTCAAACCCGTAGAGGAAGATTGCATTTGGTAGCTAACAAACAACGTAAAACTCTGTTGGATGAGTAGGAAGTGATATTTACGATATAAGAGAAAAAAAAGGACAAAAGAAATGTTTAGTAATGCAATACAACTTGAGAAGAAAAAAATCTTCAAGTTTATGAAATAAAGGACAAGCTCCATCCGTCTAAATCAAGCACCTGTAGATCTAGCCTGTGCTTGAAAATAAACATATTATTATGGAAAGTGGTAAATGTAGGAGCTAGAAGATCACACCTCTAATTAGTTAGGGTATAGAAAAGCTATTCTGGTTCTAGGTATGAACCAAAATGAAGTGTCATAAAACTTTCTGGTCCAACCACAATATTAGAGAAATCTCATAAATACTTACATTCAGAATGCGAACATCACACAATAGCATAACCTAGAAGCAATGTGGCTAACACAAAGAATGAGGGGGTGCCATAACTATGTAGCCACAGTAACAGCTAATGTGGACCTAAAAGTCAATCTTGACATATGTAGTAATGCCTGTGTTGAGTATGCAATCAGTAGGCCTGGTAAATTAATGGTGGTAGCATTCCAAATCAACTACAACAATAAACTGTATCAGCAAGCTTCACATCCAATTAGGTCAACCTTTAATCCTATATATATTAGTCTGCAATATGCACCTACTTGTAGTGGAAAAGTACATATTTTCATGCTACCCATGTCCATCCAATAGCAATCACCAAAAAAATCCAGAACATAATAGATTGGAAGATGTTGTTCAGCAACTCAACTAGAGCAAGCTTCAAACAAAAACCATTGAATAATAGGTTAAAAGAATATTGCATTCATTTATTCAGTTAATCACCCCAATAGACACCATGACAAAAAATTAAGAATCTGGTTACAAGAGTGTGCATTTGAGATTTAACCATCCAGATAATCTTATCATAAGGGAAATAATAGAATGGCATTTAACAAATGAAATATATGAAATCTGGGATAGAAACTTACTGTCTTGCTCCAAAATGATTGCTGCCGAGTAGGAAAAGCTGAATCATCCAGAAACCTCCCCTTTGCTTGTCTCCTGCAATGACTTCTATGTCTTTGATGGGCACCGAAGCAAGTAAGGTGTCCATACTCTCCAGAAGAAAGCACCAAACCAAGCCTTCTATCAGTACTAGAAATGTTTTGCTTCCATGCACTATGTAATCTTATGCTGCCTTGTGGTTTCACCTTCAAGCCAAGATGATGTAGCCTAGATCGACAGGAATTTATTAGAGCTAGCATATTAATTACAAATGGACCAAATATTGATAATTTTATGCCCCATAAAAGTGTCAAGAAACATAGAGGACATATAATGAGGTATTCCTTACTAAGTCATATATAATTTGTTTTTGTTTTCCAGTGAAATAAAGATCAAATATTCTCTCTTTTTCCATACCTTTGAATATTTGGTAACTGTTTTAGTTCTTTTTACATGCATCCACATAATACTATTTATACATTACTCACAGTTTTGACTTGATTCCTCCTAGATAGGTTCCCCTGGTAATTTCTTTGGACTTGAATTATATACACACTACAAAAATTATCCACTAACATCAAAAATCATATAATTAAAAAGACCAATTCAAGCTCTTATTAGCTAAGCAAGCAAAGGAGTCCATTGCAAATTCTCACAAGGAAGAGGAGTACATTACAAAATTGTCAAACAAAAAGATGCAGTCCAGTTACATTGAAATACACAAGTCCTCAATACAAATTACAGATGAACCAAGCACTGATGATGTTATGCGCGTAGCAAAAGAATCATAATGTAAAGGAAAAGTCATAATGTCATAACTTTACACCCAAGTGAGGCATTCGTTATTAAGCTAGATAGAACTTGTGTTATCTAGAGTGCAATAAAGATCAAATCTTTTCTACTTTTGATGGCTTCAAATGTTGCCTCTTCGCATTAGTGTGGTTACCATATTTATTAAAAGTGTGCCTAGGTACGAAGCGCACTGAAGCACCTCGCTTCGTCCAAAGATCAGCACAGCAACAAAAACGCACTCATAGGGAAAGAAAAAGAAGTGGGATTTTCTTTTTAGAATTCAACCTAATCAAATTCTAACCCGACTCAGATGAGTTCCTGCAGAATTCTACCCAAAACCACCTCTAACATGACTAGGGTTCAACCATTAACTAACTAAATAGTCATTACTGTATGTGATCCCACTCTATGTATTCAAGCATCCATGAACCATCTCTCTCGTGAATCTCGCGAATGGCGGATCCTCAAAGCTCGCTCCTTGACTCCATCAGCAACCTCAGCAGTCAGTCTCCTCGAGCACTCATTGCCTCTAGTAGCCATCTCCTACACACAGGAACCACCTGTCTCCTCCCCAACATCTCCTTGCACCAACCAACATCTCCCCACAACAGCCAACATCCCCTCCATTTTGATCCTCACAACCACCACCTCATCCTTTATGTCCCCTCCTCGCTGTGTTGTCCTTGCAGCAACAACCTCGTCAAAACTATCTTAATATATTGTGTTTTCTATTATTTATGGCTATGCATGTGCTTTTTTGTTCACGTGCGCGCCTCATCTTTGTGCTTCGTGCATAGGCCCGGTGGACCTTGGTGCCTTAAAGAACTTTCCGCCTATGACAACTATGTATGGAGGCTTCATTTATCTATTGTGAATTTGACATAAAACATATCATGTAATCTTATGCTGCCCGTGCTTTCTAGCTTCCACTCTAGCTAAACAAAAAAAGGTCAAAAAAATTAGGGAAAACTACCCAAAATTTGAGTCCGATTCAAGAAAGAAGAAAAGGACAAGGACTTAGCAAATAACAAGTGCTGGGAGTATTGAACTTCACATAAACTGCCTCCACTTCTTTCTTCGGTCTCTGATGAACACTCCAAAAAGAATCGGTCAGTGCCCGTGTCGCATCATGCCGGACACGTATTGGAAAAAAATCCCTAACACTCCAAACTACACTGTGACATGCCAAAATAGGCGTTGCGTCCTACCAACATACCCAACCAATACACTTAGTATAACAAATCCACTGAAACCGAATGTCTCTAAAGAATTGAAACTCTTTTTAGTCTCCAGTTCCGGAAAACAATTAACAGGAATGTCCTGACTAATCATTAAAAAAATTGAAACTTTGAACTATGGGTCCCAAAAATTCCATCTTTCCCAGGTTTAGGTGGACTGGTACCCGTATCGTGTCCGTACAGAAAAAATAATAAATATTGGAACTTTGAAAGAGAAAGGGTGATTACCGATGGTTGTTGCCGACCAATCGGTGGCGGCTGATGTTGCAAATGGATGAGGAGGGGCGCTCGAGGACGAGCTTAGGGTTCGGAGCAGAGATTCTCGGCGGAGGAGGTGCGGCCATTAGAGAAGAAGCCGAAGCCATTAGAGGAGGAGGATGAATTTTTAGAAGAAAAAAATATGGATAATAAGGACTGGTGGATGATTCCAATAGGCTTGAAAGAGAAGTAGAAAAAATATCAGGGACTCTTCTTTGCTGGGGCGGGTAGGTTTGGGATGGACGGCTAGGATATTCAGAAAATAGAGCTAGGGGTCACAAAATTTTCCTTGCATCAAAAAAATATTGTACATCCTAATGGATTATTTATTGTACATCCTAATGGATTATTAAGGAACTAGAAGTGGTGCATGTGAGTGTAGAAGCATGAAAAAATCTACACCAAATGAAGTCCAAAGTCATGCACAGTAATGCGCCAAGGGCAGCAAAAGCCAAATGCAGTCAAAAGCCATGCGCTAAAGGCAGACATGCTCTAAATACAAACATGCAACATCACTGACAGACTACTTCGAGGAGAGCGCAGCAACACAACAAATGTCTCATGCTGCAATACTCCTAATACTTCCATACGGCAATATTTCTCATGTTGCAGTATTCCTCATGCTGGAGTTTTCATGCGACAGTGTTCCCTTAAAAACTCCACGCAATCAAATCTTTCTGTTATTAACAGCCAAGATCTTCGAGCAATCAGCACATGACACGTATCGCACGGATTATGGACATTAGCAACCCCAAATCTCAACATGCCACGTGGCAACCACAGTGTAGCATGCGCTTATAAATCTGCAACCGCCATTCTTGGAAGATAATATGCGGCAGCATGAAATTCGCACGCATGATCTCTTGAAGACTATAAATAGTTGGTGTCTCCCACAAAAAAAGAGAAGATGAGAAGAGAAGAGAGACAGACAGGAGGAGGAAGGGACATCCATTGAGTCGCATACTCAAGTTCCCTAGGGCCTCGTCATTCTCTTTCGTCGGATCGTCAACGGAGTAAAGAAGTCGACAGCAGACTTGATATCCACCGTCACACTTGTCCAGATCTATTTGTACTCAGAACTCTACGCATTAGAGCTTCTTTTGTACTTTTTTTTATTCTACTCCAATAAATACAAAAGTTCGTTCAACTTTTCTTGTATTTTTTGCGATGTCAATAAAAATGACGACTCTGTTGGGGAGTGACTTCTCCTCCGACGAGAAGTTAGTGACGCAGTCCGACGAAAACAAGCTGGGTTCAACCTAGAGAATGTTGGTTGTTCGCTTCGACCAACAAGCGTTCGAAGAGATGCTGGACAAGCCGAGGTCTGCATCGAGGCCCGCAAGACTTGGGTCGTCAAGGCCGTTGTGCCGCACCTACGGTCTGCGAATGATGCGTTGCCAACCCCTGTCGCTAGGGTGGTGCATCAGGTCGACGCATATCCTGTCACTGTCTCTATAACACCCGTTCCCATATTTGGTATTCTTGAATTTATGATATTTAAAATTTTCCATGTAGATGTATTCATGTTGTATTTACATGTTGGTTCCTGTTAAATATGTTGTATTTATTTAATTGTATTTCTGTTTATTGTGGGAGACTACCCGAGACCAGTAGTGAACACATTGGCAATTGCCATAGACCTGTGCTAGGAACCATATATAGGATGGATACCAGACCCGGTTCACTCTTGGAACCACTAAGCCTATTTTGGATGGTTGAGATTTGGTTGGAGAGTGTCATGACTTTATATATATATATATATATATATATATATATATATATATATATATGTGTGTGTGTGTGTGTGTGTGTGTGTGTGTGTGTGGTTTTCTCTCTCCTATCTTATTCTTCCTTATTTTCACTTCCCTTCTCCTTTCTTCTTCCTCCTTCCCTCAAGAGCTTCCCTTGACCGAAACCCTAAGCCATATCCCTAGACTTGGTTCTAGGAAGAGGTTTGTTAATCCACTAAGGCAAGTACATCTTGCTCAAAGTGGTGAAACCATATTTTTTTGGATTTCTCATATGATTAGTATATTAAAATATGTTTGGTAGAAAATGTTCTCCTTGATGTTCTCATTAGTTTTTGTTCTTGGATTTTTTGGTTTTGATGAACGATTTTGAATAGAACTGAGTTTTAAAGTTAGGGTTTTCATGTCACTACCACATTTCCAGATTATGACATTATTGTAAATTTCCTGTTTAATTTAATTATGTAAATAATATGTGGGATGAGTTTTATCAAATAATTATAGGATATTCTTAATGCATAGGTTTTAGGTTAAACCCTAAAAACCCAATAGGTTCAACCCTAGTGATCAAACCCTAGTTGGCATTCTAGTTTTAGTGAAACCCTAAATTTCCATTTTAGTTTTAGAATTAAAATCCTAGAAATGGCAAACCCTAATTAATTAATTTCTTCATGACTAAACATGAAGGGTTAACTAATCCTTTGCATTTGAAACCCTAACCCTAGCCCTATTTAATGAAGGGAAGCCTCCCTCAACTCTTTTCCTTCATGAAGAAAGCCAAAACCTAGCCTCCTTTAGAAAAACCCTTCCTTCCCATTTAATTTCAGAATTTCAAACCCTAGAAATTCATTTTCCTCCTCCATCAAGGGAAATCAAGGAGCTTGGACCAAGAAGACTTGGAGAAAGAGGACCTACATTGGGAAACCATCTCCCAATAGGTGAGAATCTGAATTTAATCCATTTTAATTCTGTTTTTCATTTGTGTTTGGCCATTAGGAGCCCACAAATTGGTTTAGATTTTGATTTTAGGGTTTCTACATGGAGACCTAGGAGAATCTAGGGTTTGGTGTACATTCGGGTATTTTTTTCCCAAATTTCAGGAACCCTAATCCTAGGGATTTCATGTAGGCATGATTACATCTCCTACGTGTGGATTAGATCTCGATTTTTAGGGTTTCGATTTGAGGATTCATGGGTTCTTGTGTGAATCCGTTTTTCTGTACTTCTTGTGTTTGTAGGAGTGCCCTTAGGGATTTACCTATCTAATGTATTCAAATTTTTGCATATTTTGATATACATCTATATACATACATATATTTGCATAGGTATATAGATATGTTTCGATATTTATATATATATACAGTCGAGCTTTGGAGATGTGCTGTGCAGTCGGGTTGTGGAGAACTGTGTGTAGTTGTGATTGGGGGTCCTGTGCAGTCGGCTTATGTGTGTGTGTATCATAGAAACCAGTGTGTGTCTACCTGTGTGTTAGTTCTAGAGTGTATCTTTGTATCAGTGTGTGTGTTAGCTGTGTTGTGTCTGAGTGTGTCTGCCTATGTGCCTGTGTGAGAACTGTGTGTGTGTGTGTGCAGTGAGTTCCTACCTGTGTGTGTGTGTGAGTATCAGTGACCTGTGTATGAGTGTATCAGGTGTATAGGTCTGTGAATCAGTGAGCTGTGGGTGAGATTTCAGTGTGTGAACCTGTGTGTGAGTTAACCTGTGTGTCTGTGTGTATTCAGTAACCTGTGTGTCTGATTCTTCAGTAACTTATGTGTGTGTGTAACCTGTGAGTGTAGAGTATCAGCAATGGGTGTCCAGGCATATACATATTAGTGTTATGTATGTGAGCTAGTAGTAGAGTATCGGTTAATACCTGTGTCAGTGTGTGTCTGCCTATGTGTCTCAGTGAAACTGTGTGAGTGTATCAGTGTTAGTATCTGTGTGTGTGAAATATGTATCAGTGAGTATCAGACACTGTGTAGCAGTATAGGGGTTGTGTTGTGTTGTATTTCAGCAGCTAGCATTGTGTGAAGAGTGTCTGTGTGAAACCTGTGAGTGTGAGTGCTGTGTGTGTATGTCTGCCTGTGTGTGTGAGTGTCAGTGTGTAGCTGTGTGAGTGAGTGTAATCACTGTGTGTGTATTCAGTGAGTTTTTCCTATGAGTGAGTGATGTGTGTGTGTATGTGCCTGTATAGTCTGAAATAATTCAGACTGTGAATACCCGTGTCTGTGTGAACCTGTGTGTTTAGTTCTAGAGTGCTAGTGTATCTATCACGCCCCAGTCCCAAAATACCGAGGGACCAGACGCGTGATAATGGCCAGCAGTACGCACCGATGGACAACCCAATTTAATGGATCCATCAGGGCATACTTAAGCTGTAATATAACAATAAGCAAGTCCAATAATACATGTCTCAGTCTATACTAATCTCATCCACAACAGATAATCACAGATCAAATGCCAGAATAATGCAAGTAAATATAATCTAGCATATCTCAATAAAGAGTCTCGGAGAACAATCCGAGAACAAGTCTAGTACAATAATGCAATAGACTGGAAGTAAAGTAAATAGGAACAGAAGTAAATGAGTATCTCAAACCAATACCCAGGAGAAGTCCTCTGGTACGATCCCGCCCTCTGGTCCTGGTACTGCTCCAATGTAGGCACCTGCTTCTGCTAATGCTCATGTACTGTACAACTCTGGGTAGATCTCGTCTGCAATATCTGGGGACATAATCCGGATCCAGGTCCTCAGGGGACATAGCAAGGTACAAGAAAGCTCATGCCAAAATAAATGCAGTACAGCAGATAATGAAATAAATAAAGCAATAGGGTAAATATGTAACCATCTAAGTGATATGCAATATGAGAGCAGCACTAGAACTCAGGTTGAAGCCACTACAAGCTCTGTGTCGGGGAGCCGGTAGCAGTGATATCATGTGGTCGTCTAGCTCAGCGTGAGACGGAGACGCCAGCAGTCGTCTAGCTCAGAGAAAGACTGAGACGCTGTCATAATATATAAAATCAACCTGTGGCCTGTGTGTCTCTCCCCACCCAATGTAATCACGCATATCATGACCATAACGTCTCATGTCCATGTCAAGCGGGATCATAGCTAATGCAACAAGTCATAAAGTATCTAAGAATATAATGTCCATGTCCTGCATCCTATACAGAATCACCACGAATATCTCGGGAAAATCCTGTCTCATGAATAGTGTCAAGTGTCCTGGGTCATATGGTACTTGATAAGACAAGTACGAGAATAAAGTGTCACGAATGTCCATCTCTAGATGACAGTACCCAACACTGCGTACAGTGTCGGCACCCGACTGATAATCGGACGCTAAGTACGTCACACGGTCCTAGGTTAAGCATGCACAACAATATAAATAAGCAAGGAAATATGCAACAAGAACTGCAAGGTTTGGCAAGGTACACTTGCCTGGGGTCCTGGTTCCAACTGTAGCTCTGGTCTCAGTATGATCCGCAGATACTTCTCCGGTTGCTGAAATAAACATCACCATTAGATTCAGAAAATATCAAATAGCTAAAAACGCCTGTCCTTGAGTCCAATTTGGACACAAGGGCAAAAATGACATTTCCGGGCCAAAGCGGGGTCCACCTGGGGGCCACTTTGCACCGAAAAGCGTGTCAGGGTCAACGGTCTCCAAATTCTGCAAACTCAGTGTCAACAAGTCAGGAACGATGATACGAACCCAACGGAACTTCCAGAATTGGATTCCGATGAGCCGATCACAAAATTGCCCGTCAAGTGGAGCCTGTGGGGCCCACGATACGCGATTCTGTCAACATTCTCAGAATCGAACCAAACTTGGGTCACAGGACCAGCGTATTGCTACGAGTCCGATGGCGCAAGTTTCGTCTCGATCCGACGTGTGTACACAAAGTTACAGCATGCTCCAGAAAAGACGGATACGGGGTGTCGTCGGCGGATACGCGTTGATTCCGGGGTGCACGCACCTCCGAATCGACTTCTGCAAAATCCCACACGACCGTA
The DNA here is from genome assembly GCA_036927795.1 of Iris macrosiphon. NCBI lineage: Eukaryota > Viridiplantae > Streptophyta > Magnoliopsida > Asparagales > Iridaceae > Iris > Iris macrosiphon. The sequence continues at coordinate 176,983,469 of JAYESA010000005.1, read as the reverse complement.
TCAATATCGCGCACAGTTCGGTATAGACCGCGTGCGACCAAGTCGTCCCGTTTGGCGGGGCGTACCCAGTTCCGAGGTGAATCGGGGCGTTGGTTTTCCTGTTTTTGGATCGCGGTTTGCGATCACCACAGGACGCGATGCACCGAGCAGGTTGCACGGGCACCGAGAGGGTCATACAGGCTTCGCAACGCAATTGACGGAATCGAAAACGGAATTACGGGGAGAGAGGAAACGCTACCTGAACAGGGCCCCGTGAACGATAATTTTCCCGTGTCCGTATCGAGCTTCGTGTCCTGTATCCACTGTGTCCAGGATGAGTCGTGTCCAGTCTAGGGTTTAGGGTCTCTGTTGTGTCCGGGAGGAGGCTGTGTCCGAGTCAGGGGCTGCTGTTGGCGGACACGACGGAGGCGGCTCAGGGCGGCGCCGGAGGAGGACAACGAGGTGGAGGCCGAGGCTGAGGGGCTCGGGGTTTGGGGCTCGACGGTGGTGGCTAGGGTTCGTCGTCGAGGTCTGCGGTGGAATCGGAGTAGAGAAGGGAAGGTGGAGGATGGTGGTGGTGCTGGGCGTCGACGCTGTGGGTACGGGGCGGCCGGGCGAAGGGGTTCGTCGGTGCTGTGGGGAGAGGAGGGGAGGATGTCGAGGGAAGGTGGAGGTCGAGGGAGGAGTTGTCTAGGGCTTCGTCGAGCGGCTGAGCAGAGGGCGGATCTAGGGTTTCAGTGGGGGTATTCAGCCGGGGCGGAGGGAGGTGGGGTTCGACGTAGGCGGCCGTGCGGAGCGATGGGGGTCTGCGGTGGACGGCGGTGGCAGCGGGATGGTGTTCGTCGAGGGGGTGGTCGACGACTGGTCGGAGGGGTTCTGCGGGTCAGGGGTGAGGGGTGGAGAAGAGGAAAGGCCCGGGCGAGACGGCTCACGGTGGAGGATGGCCGGAGATCCGCCAGAGGAGGCGGCGGTGGAGCGGCTGGGCTTGGGGCGGCTTAGGATTAGGGTTAGGGTTAGGGTTAGGGTTAGGTATTAGAAATTAGGGATTAGGGATTTCTATTTCCTTTTCTTTTTAATTGTGGAGAAAAACCTAGGGAATCATGTATTTATACATGCCGAAATTGGACTAGGGTTAGACCTAGGATTCGGGCTGGGTCAACGGGTCAACGCTCCTTGGGCTGGGCTTCGGCTCTCCTGGGGATGTCGGGCGTTGGCACGGATTTAATTCGGTTAAATTCTAAATTGGTTTCTAGGGCTTTAAAAATGATTCCGGAGTCCAATAAATTCACCGAAAAATACCACATGCCCGGTTTTCCATTTTACACCATAAAATATTATTTTCATAATATTTTAATATGAATTAATCGCAATTAAAATCCTTGAATCGACAAAGGCCTAGGTCACGATTCCCGAAAATTCAGATAATTTGGGGAAAAAATCCAAATTTAAAATTCTGAAAATCAGGGGGCTTACAATCTACCCAACTTATAAAAATTTCGTCCTCAAAATTAAAAATAGGGTAGGGTTCTCTCTATCAAGTCTCACTTGGTTACCGTCTAAAGGATTCCTCTCAAGTGAGCATTGCGGTCTCTACCCAACTTAGAATTTACCCATCTATCATCTAAGGCTATACATCTAAGAAAGCTATGCCCCAACTTATGTTATTGAATTCTCAAGGTTTTAACACCAACATATCACCTATGATATTCCCTTAATCATATATAAAAGGGTCATCAATAATGTGACCGGCCTGTGGGGTATATCTAGTACTGTCTATATATCAACTTATACTAGGCACGAGGTTTCGTCTTTCCGAAGTAAGGGAAGACGAAGATCAATGATAAAGAGTTCAAGGGTGAGTTAATTGAGCAGGAGTATCAGGATCAAGGCGTTTAACGAATTCAAATGGGATTTGTCAAGACAATTGTGGATTGAAATCATATTCTGGTAATCCTTTGTTCGTATGCTCGTATTAGTACAGTTATGTAACTGATACGACATGCTCAGACATATCTAGAGGGCAAGTATACTAGTCAACTATGTATCTCAATCCACGTAAAGTAGTCGTGCGAAGAGCGAACCAAAATGCACTAAGGTTGATCAGACCGTAATACACTGATTCTGAATAGACAATTGTATTAGTGTGTCGACCCAATAATACATATGTCATGAACAAGCTTGATAAAGAATGAGCTTGCAAAAACTAGGCTATATTAGCAGCATAAGTCAAGGTGGTACAACAATTATAAGTACGCTAGATGATGATGAAAAGAGGTTCAACTTAATTCAAGTTCACAAAACAACACAAAATAAGCACAATCACAAAAGACTCTATAATCTCTACGGTTATCAATTATAAGCAAGTTCAAAATTACATATGTTAAGTCTGAGGTCACGAACCAATATGCACGAGATAAAACAAATCTAGAAATAGAAAACTACGAAAAGTTACGCGCATTAGCTACTCCATGGGTCTGCGCGTCCTCCGAAGTCATCGCGAAAGCTTGTTCACGTTCTTGTAGTTGATTCCTCTGCTGCTGTTGAGCCTGCTGGAAGAGTGTGGCTTGTGGTATCAAAGGTGGCCTCGGCTGGTACCCTCCTGGAGGCGGTGGTATGACTCCTTCAACTTCCGTTTGCAGTGCTCCCAATGCTGGATAGGCTGGCCTTGGTACTGGTACTTCTTGTTGGTTAACCATTGGTGCTCTGTCTCGACGTTCGGGGCATTCCCTCAATGAATGCTGACTGGATCCGCAAGCTAAACATACTTTCCTTTTTCGTCTGCACTCGTCCTCAATATGGCCTCGTTTGCGACAATATTGACAGATAGGTAGAGACTGTGGAGATGCTTCTGATGGCTGATGCACGTGAGGTCTCTTTGTAGCTTCTTCCTGTGGTGCTCCGGCGGGTGCTGATGTGGATGATCGCTTCAGACTGGTCTCTCTCCTGATGACACGCTCCATGCGTCTGGCTGCAGCAAGGACGTCTGAGTAAGAAGTAGGTGCGACGGATCCGATCAATTTCTGTAGCTCAATGTTTAGTCCGTCGAAGAACTTCTCGGCCTTCTCTTCTTCTGTCGGGATCAGGGTTGGGGCAAAGCGACTTAGACGAATAAATTCTGCGTTGTATTCTTCCACTGTCAGATTGTCTTGAGTAAGGCTATTGAACTTGTCGCGAAGTTCTGATCGAGCGATGGCTGGTATGTACATCTCCTGAAAAAGTCTAGAGAACTCTTCCCAAGTGACTCGGTCTGGTCCGAGCCGTGTCTCCTCAGATAGCCACCAGTGATGGGCATTGTCCGTCAACTGCATTCTGACGGCAGTCATCCAACGTTCCTTTGGAAGCTCAGCTGCTTCTAATTGATGTTGTGTATTGGTGAGCCACTCATGAACTTCTGTGGGCTCTTCCTTTCCTGAGAAGGTACGGGGCTTCAGCTGGCGAAAATCAGAAATAGAGCCCGTCGTTGGCCGTCGTGCTGGTAAATCTGCCTGCTCTAGTGCGATTGCTAGGCTGCGACTCAAAGTCTCTTGTTGAGCTTGCATTATTGCATAGATCATTTGGAACATCGGTTGTCCGTCTATGGCCTGCCCTTGTGGAAGGGTAGGCATCGGTGGAGCAAACTGCGTCGATGGTGGAACGTCGTCTTGCTGGATTCTCGTGGCAGGCCAACTTGCTTGACCGTGTTGTTGAGCTGTTTGACCTTCTTATACTGGTGTTACTTACTCTTCATTGGTTACCAAAGCATCTCATGGTGATATTACAGGTGTCTCGTCGTTTGCTTGTGAATCCATAACTCTGCAACCAAAATAAACGATAAGAGGCACACAGAAATCAAGGCAGGATGTAAGTCAAGAATTAAATTCGAATCTGATATAGATATCAAGAACGTTTCAAGCAAGTGGATGAGATTCCTAAAAACTTATCCTATTCTTATTGCAGGCTTGCTCGGTCCCTAAGTTGAAATCGAACAATTTAGTCGTGGACCTGCATGGGCCACCACAAAAACTATGTCACGCCCCAGTCCCAAAATACCGAGGGACCAGACGCGTGATAATGGCCAGCAGTACGCACCGATGGACAACCCAATTTAATGGATCCATCAGGGCATACTTAAGCTGTAATATAACAATAAGCAGGTCCAATAATACATGTCTCAGTCTATACTAATCTCATCCACAACAGATAATCACAGATCAAATGCCAGAATAATGCAAGTAAATATAATCTAGCATATCTCAATAAAGAGTCTCGGAGAACAATCCGAGAACAAGTCTAATACAATAATGCAATAGACTGGAAGTAAAGTAAATAGGAACAGAAGTAAATGAGTATCTCAAACCAATACCCAGGAGAAGTCCTCTGGTACGATCCCGCCCTCTGGTCCTGGTACTGCTCCAATGTAGGCACCTGCTTCTGCTAATGCTCCTGTACTGTACAACTCTGGGTAGATCTCGTCTGCAATATCTGGGGACATAATCCGGATCCAGGTCCTCAGGGGACATAGCAAGGTACAAGAAAGCTCATGCCAAAATAAATACAGTGCAGCAGATAATGAAATAAATAAAGCAATAGGGTAAATATATAACCATCTAAGTGATATGCAATATGAGAGCAGCACTAGAACTCAGGCTGAAGCCACTACAAGCTCTGTGTCGGGAAGCCGGTAGCAGTGATATCATGTGGTCGTCTAGCTCAGCGTGAGACGGAGACGCCAGCAGTCGTCTAGCTCAGAGAAAGACTGAGACGCTGTCATAATATATAAAATCAACCTGTGGCCTGTGTGTCTCTCCCCACCCAATGTAATCACGCATATCATGACCATAACGTCTCATGTCCATGTCAAGCGGGATCATAGCTAATGCAACAAGTCATAAAGTATCTAAGAATATAATGTCCATGTCCTGCATCCTATACAGAATCACCACGAATATCTCGGGAACTTCCTGTCTCATGAATAGTGTCAAGTGTCCTGGGTCATATGGTACTTGATAAGACAAGTACGAGAATAAAGTGTTACGAATGTCCATCTCTAGATGACAGTACCCAACACTGCGTACAGTATCGGCACCCGACTGATAATCGGATGCTAAGTACGTCACACGGTCCTAGGTTAAGCATGCACAACAATATAAATAAGCAAGGAAATATGCAACAAGAACTGCAAGGTTTGGCAAGGTACACTTGCCTGGGGTCCTGGTTCCAACTGTAGCTCTGGTCTCAGTATGATCCGCAGATACTTCTCCGGTTGCTGAAATAAACATCACCATTAGATTCAGAAAATATCAAATAGCTAAAAATGCCTGTCCTTGAGTCCAATTTGGACACAAGGGCAAAAATAACATTTCCGGGCCAAAGCGGGGTCCACTTGGGGGCCAATTTGCACCGAAAAGCGTGTCAGGGTCAACGGTCTCCAAATTCCGCAAACTCAGTGTCAACAAGTCAGGAACGATGATACGAACCCAACGGAACTTCCAGAATTGGATTCCGATGAGCCGATCACAAAATCGCCCGTCAAGTAGAGCCTGTGGGGCCCACGATACGCGATTCTGTCAACGTTCTCAGAATCGAACCAAACTTGGGTCACAGGACCAGCGTATTGCTACGAGTCCAATGGCGCAAGTTTCGTCTCGATCTGACGTGTGTACACAAAGTTACAGCATGCTCCAGAAAAGACGGATACGGGGTGTCGTCGGCGGATACGCGTTGATTCCGGGGTGCACGCACCTCCGAATCGACTTCTGCAAAATCCCACACGACCGTATCAACATCGCGCACAGTTCGGTATAGACCGCGTGCGACCAAGTCGTCCCGTTTGGCGGGGCGTACCCAGTTCCGGGGTGAATCGGGGCGTTGGTTTTCCTGTTTTTGGATCGCGGTTTGCGATCACCACAGGACGCGATGCACCGAGCAGGTTGCACGGGCACCGAGAGGGTCATACAGGCTTCGCAACGCAATTGACGGAATCGAAAACGGAATTACGGGGAGAGAGGAAACGCTACCTGAATAGGGCCCCGTGAACGATAATTTTCCCGTGTCCGTATCGAGCTTCGTGTCCTGTATCCACTGTGTCCAGGATGAGTCATGTCCAGTCTAGGGTTTAGGGTCTCTGTTGTGTCCGGGAGGAGGCTGTGTCCGAGTCAGGGGCTGCTGTTGGCGGACACGGCGGAGGCGGCTCAGGGCGGCGCCGGAGGAGGACAACAAGGTGGAGGCCGAGGCTGAGGGGCTCGGGGTTTGGGGCTCGACGGTGGTGGCTAGGGTTCGTCGTCGAGGTCTGCGGTGGAATCAGAGTAGAGAAGGGAAGGTGGAGGATGGTGGTGGTGCTGGGCGTCGACGCTGTGGGTACGGGGCGGCCGGGCGAAGGGGTTCGTCGGTGCTGTGGGGAGAGGAGGGGAGGATGTCGAGGGAAGGTGGAGGTCGAGGGAGGAGTTGTCTAGGGCTTCGTCGAGCGGCTGAGCAGAGGGCGGATCTAGGGTTTCAGTGGGGGTATTCAGCCGGGGCGGAGGGAGGTGGCGTTCGACGTAGGCGGCCGTGCGGAGCGATGGGGGTCTGCGGTGGACGGCGGTGGCAGCGGGATGGTGTTCGTCGAGGGGGTGGTCGACGACTGGTCGGAGGGGTTCTGCGGGTCAGGGGTGAGGGGTGGAGAAGAGAAAAGGCCCGGGCGAGACGGCTCGCGGTGGAGGATGGCCGGAGATCCGCCAGAGGAGGCGGCGGTGGAGCGGCTGGGCTTGGGGCGGCTTAGGATTAGGGTTAGGGTTAGGTATTAGAAATTAGGGATTAGGGATTTCTATTTCCTTTTCTTTTTAATTGTGGAGAAAAACCTAGGGAATCATGTATTTATACATGCCGAAATTGGACTAGGGTTAGACCTAGGATTCGGGCTGGGTCAACGGGTCAACGCTCCTTGGGCTGGGCTTCGGCTCTCCTGGGGATGTCGGGCGTTGGCACGGATTTAATTCGGTTAAATTCTAAATTGGTTTCTAGGGCTTTAAAAATGATTCCGGAGTCCAATAAATTCACCGAAAAATACCACATGCCCGGTTTTCCATTTTACACCATAAAATATTATTTCCATAATATTTTAATATGAATTAACCGCAATTAAAATCCTTGAATCGACAAAGGCCTAGGTCACGATTCCTGAAAATTCAGATAATTTGGGGAAAAAATCCAAATTTAAAATTCTAAAAATCAGGGGGCTTACAGTATCTGTGTGTAGGTGTGTAGGTCTGTGTCAGTGAGAACAGTGTATGGCTGTGTGTGTGTGTGTGTATCAGTGAGTAACTGTGAAATTAGTGTGTGGCTGTGTGTGTGTGTATCAGTGAGTTAAATGTGAAACCAGTATGTGGCTGTGTGTGTATATATCAGTGAGTGATAGGACTTTGAAATAGGCATTGTGTAGTCTAGTTATTAGGCTGTGCATGTTGCCAGTAGCTATATGCTTGTCATAGAGATTAGACACTGTGGTATCAGTATTTAGGGGTTTTTAGTATAGGGTATCCTGCTGAACTAAGGGTTTAGAGTGAGCAATGGTTATGTATCAGTAAACAGTAGTGATGGGTTAGTATCTTAGTATCAGTAGGATCTCTGGGGGTAGTGTATCAGAGTATTGTAGGTGAGTTGAGTTATTAAGTATTGGTTTGGGTTTAAGTATAGGTATTGAGATACCAAGGTAAGGAGTTACTTGAGTATTGGTTAAGAAACTAAGTATATATTATATATCTATGATACATAGTATAAGGTATTGTCTAAAATAGTCTAGTATTGGCTAGGTATTAACCATTATAGCCAGAATACCTTAGTACGACCTAGCAAAACCTGGTATAACCTAGTATTGACCAGTAAACCTCAGAATTGACCTAGAGGTCTCGCATTTAATTAGCTAAACATGTTTGTTACTTTATTTCAGTATTTTGACATTATATTCTATAATTAGGTCACTGTGATTTCATCTTGGACATCGATCCTCGCACCTTCCTCGGGACCACAGGCGAGTACATTCTCTGACAGTTTTCGCTTTTGTTGATTACTTCTATAATTCTAGTTGTATTATCTACTTGATTATGACACTGTGGATACACGGGTTAGCACCCTAAATACCCGTCATGAGGAGTCATGATTGGAATCCATCGTGCTAGCTGGGGATGGAGAAATATTAGTAGATTATGTGATCATATCTAACTCTACATGCATCATAGCTCACCCCACACATCACGTCGGGTATAGCCTGACCATTTACATGCTTCATAGACTGATATATATGATTAGCCTGACTATTGCTCGCATCATAGCTAACCAGATGGTTAGCCTGACCTCATATGTATCATAGCTAATCATATATATCAAGCCTGATCTCGTCCCAAGTCGATCACATAATAAACTGATATTTCGAACACTTAGCCAGATGTTTATTCCTTATTTCAGATTTACTTGTTCTAGCATCCACTGATATTTTATTCACTGCTAGATGTTCTATTGCCTATTCATATTCTCCCGTACTCTATATTTTCAGCATTTATTTCATCTTGTATTCCTTACACTATTTTATAGTTTTTGTCAACATAAATGAAACTACTGTTTAGTGTTTGTGCTTCGCTCCAATCTTGATTGGATAACATTTTCAGAGGACTTGGAGGATTTCTGCCCCACCCACTACGGCCCGGGAGCAGAGGGAGATTTCATACCAGAAATCCCAGAGGAGTTACCCATCTTAGAGGAGATTCTACCTACATGCACTTAGACTATCCTATTTTATGTATTATTATACTAGACTGAGATTTGAGTTGTATTTATTGTTGTGACTTTTGAGTACATCTAGACACTGGACTTATGATGTATTTATATTTGTGTTGACTTATGATAGAACTCTTTTCCTCTTTTCTCATCGTGCCAATTACTTTATATAGAGCTTTGTGATTGAGTATATTATTAAATTGTGGATTCATATATTATCATTGTCCTCCTTATGGAGTTGAGACTATTGACATGATGAGTTATGTTTGAGACCTAGACAATGTTCTACCGCCGATGCTGCGGCGTAGGCTGGACGTACCCACGGCTCATGCCCAAATTTTGGGTGCGGGTCATGACATTTCATGGGTTCCAAAAGTTTTTCTTGGTTTTGATCTATTAAAACATGGTATTTTAGAAAAAAATAGTTTTTATGGTTGATGGAGCTTTTCATTTCGAGCATTTTGGCTTTTGTTTCACTTAATTTGGACTTAAAATAAAGTTTTTATGAAGAAAATAATTTTCGTATTTTTTGGAGCTTTTTCTGCCATGGCTAAACTTGCTGTCTGGAGAAGACGAAGTTCTCATGCGGCCAGTGCAAGATGCGACCGAGACTTCTCTGCGGCATGATCCTTATGCGGCTGGACTCTTTGCCGCATAGCCAACCGGCATACGTTCATCTTGTTGGATGCATGACTGACCATTACACAAGTGTTCTAGAGCTAATCCTTGAACCCTTGTATTTTCACTCGCTGTACGAATGAGAAATTCACTAAGTCCAAGAGACCTCTATGCGGCACCGACCCATATACGGCAAGCAGAGCATGCAGCCACTTTCCTTCGGACGCATGACTCTGATTGTTTGGCACATCTTTTTATGGTTTTTGTCTTTTCTTTCTGACACTTTATGGCCTGTCATATCCATCACTTCAGTCACATCACTTCACTTCATTTATTGTCGTTACTTCAAATACTTGTCCCAAGGAGTAGACCTTAATCCTGATCAGTGCATACAGCCAAGTTGTTCATGCGGTCTGAATTTATATGCGGGCTGGGGTAGTATGCGGCCAGCTCGTCTATGCGGCCAGCTTGTCCATGCGGCCAGCTCATCCATGCGGTCAGATCATCCATGCGGCCAGTTTCTTATGCGCCTGATCAGTGCATGCGGTCTGACCCATGCGGCAATCCATGCGTGCACTTCTCATACGCGTAAGTGATACTATGCGACCCTAGTAATCTATGTACATGTTCCACAATTTCTTGGGTTTAATTATTTTATTGGAATGTTTTTTATCGTACCCTATGTGGTTGATCGTGGCTTCTTACTTGTGTTATTCTAAGGAAGAGTGGACTTACTAAACAAACTGTGCTAGACCTTGCTATGTGCTAGAACTGACTATGTGCATAGTATGATTATATGATGTAGTAGACCATGTGACAACCCAGAGTAAACACAGATTAGTAGATTAACTTATCCTTTTGTTCGTTGAATAGAGTGAGGGGCGTAGTTCTGCTTGGGAGATGATCTGCATTCCCGGTCCTTGTTTGGTTTAAGGATTGTGATTATGCTCCAGAGTAGTTCACACTTTTTTTCTTACTCACGTTCGCCGGCAAAATCATTAATTCGAGAAGTTTACATCATAAATTAAGACTTTCAATTGATCGATAATCTGTGTACCTGATTTGAGGAGATTATATTTTGACCAAGTGTTCCCATGTGGTAAGACTCATATGACCAACTGTAAGTTTGGTGATTTGTCACCCTCACATTTTCATTTATGGGTAGTTTGGTAATTGACACGGGTATTTTTATTTTAGGATTTATTGTATTTAAATATTGTACATGTAATTTATTTATTTATTGTATTATTTATTGATTGTTAGTTGTAAATTTATTTTGGACTTGTGTAGTGGACCTAATCCATTTATTAGTTGCATGAACCCAACATTTAGATTAGTTTAGATTGAGCCCATTAAATTAGGCCCATGGATTAGGATGATGGATTAATTAGTGAAACCATTAGACTAGAACCTTCCCCCTTAATTAATTTCTTCATGAGAGGCCCCAAGGGCTATTTTGGACATTTTTTATTGCTTTGGAGAGGGTTTATGACCAGCCATTAGAGGAGGAGAGAGAGAGAGAGAGAGAGAGAGAGAGAGAGAGAGGCCATTAGAGGAGGAGAGAGAGTGTCTCTCATTTTATTTTTCCATTTCCAAATAGATCTAGATTTCCCCCTTTCCAATTCCTTTATTCCCCCACCATTCCTCACAAAATTTCTACCCAAATTACTTCCCTATTCATCAATTGAGGCTACTATAACAAGGATCTACAAGAAGGAAACAAGGATCTAGAAGGAGGAGGCCAAGATCTAAAAAGATGAGCTATTTTTTATTTTGGGGATTTTTTTATTGGGAATCCATCTCCCAATAGGTACATTTCAATTTTTTCTCTTCTAATACATTCTAAATCCGAGATTTAACCATAAAAAACTAACCCACATGCATAGGCTACCCATAGGAATTGGTTTTAGGTTCGTAAGACACCTATGGTGGAAGTTATGTGCATTTTGGTACCAATTTTGGGAGAATTCCAAGATTGGCACATGTAGTGGTTGTCATTGTGTCTAATAGATCTAATTGACATTTGATTGCTTGTTTGTGACTAGTTTCGTGTCCACAATTGGATACGTGTAGGCCATATCTCGTCAATTTGGCAAAATGAGTTGATTTTGGGGGGTTTCCTCCGACACGGGGCCTTGTGCGTATCACATTGTGACATGGACACGTAGATACTCTAATTACTATACGTATTGTTCATAATTAGTGTTTTAGACTTGCTTGTGTCCTCCGGAATGTGTTTGGTTGTGTGTTGGAACCGTATCGCAAGCGTATCATAGAACTAGTGTGATACGGGTGCGGTGCACTCCACGTGTTTGTTGTTTTGTCCTCTTCCCTATACGTACATGTGTATTTATATATCTAGATGATATTTATGTATATATATTGGTATATATAATTAAGTGTATATGTGTGTGTGTATATATATATGTACTTGTATGTATGTATGTATGTATGTGTGTGTCTATATGTGTGTGTGTGTGTGTGTGTGTGTGTGTGTGTGTGTGTATATATATATATGTACTTGTATCTATGTATTGTATGCATTGTTAGTGTTAAATAGATTAGTAGCTATATGTTAGTATTTAGTTAGAGTATCATAACTAATTAGTTAGGTATTAGTATTAGTTACTATTAGTTTTAATTACCTTGAAGTATTACCAAGGTATTGTTTAGAATACTAAGGTATTAGAATACATGTTAAGGTAATATTGGGTATCAAGATACTAGATATTAATAGAAGGGTATATGGTAAGTAGCTATATGTAGTATTATATATACATATTGTATATATATATATATATATATATATATATATATATATATATATATATATATATATATATATATATATATATATATATATATATATATATATATATATATATATATACTACAGAGTCCTCTACCAGTGAATGAAGCAAAGGTGGAATTTGCAAGGGGAATTCGAAGCGGTGGATATAGGCCATGATTATGACCTCGTCAGCTTTTAATCTAAGGAGGATTATCACCATGTGCTTTTGGATGGTCCTTGGATTGTTTTGGGATATTATCTCACTTTCCAGAAATGGAAGCCAATCTTTCGTGCCGTGCCAAGGCTGATGAAATCTCGTCTACCCTAGTTTAGATTCACCTTCCTGAGATTCCTTAGGGACTAGACTAGAAGGTGAGGAAAGGGTCGCCCTCGTAGCAGCAATACCTGAGCTATATATTAGATATTTAGTAGTATGTAATAGTTTAGTATGTTAGTTATGGTGTTGGGTAGTGAGCTATATATTAGATTTGAATTACCTTGGGATACCAAGGTAATGTCAAGGTATTGAGGGATACTCAAGGTATTGGGTAATGGGTTGGTTTAGTCTAGTTGGTTACTATAGTAGTTAGTTAGTTAGATATGTTTGTTTATGTAGATAGTTAGATATGTAAACTAGTATGTATATATATATATATATATATATATATATATATATATATATATATATATATATATATATATATATATATATATATATATATATATATATATGTTATGATTGATAGTTAGTCTCATATACTAATAGGTAGTGTATCTTGATAGTTAGTTATATTAGCTATACATATCTATGTATGTTAGTATTATAATTAGTTCTATGTTATATTAAGATGTATATATATTAGTGTTAGTTATAGCTAGTATTAGTTTGGGTTGTTTTATATATCTATTGGTATTAGTTATATGTTGAGTTTTGGGTTACCTCGGGATACCAAGGTATTACCAAGGTATTGGGTCGATACCCAAGGTATTGAGTTTTGGTATCGAGATAGGTGCGATACGCATTGGTACAAGGCCAAGGTATCCTAAATTCCTTGTTTTAATATAGAATTAAGTATAATGACTTGTATATATATATCTAAAACATTATTTTCATATAAATGAACTTGCGTATCTTAGGATACGGCTTTTTGAATGCCTTTTAGTATCTTAGCTTGGATTGTATAACATAGTTTTATAGTATTTCGACTTAGTGACTTAGTTTTAGACTCTTGCAACCTAGATTTTATCGGTTTGACCTAGAAATGGCTTTATGACTTAGAATTGCATCAACTTAACTTATTTCTATTTTAGAACCTTGTATTGATGCAACATACCATATATAGGTTGTGTGGCACCAGCTTGGGCATCGAGAGACACACCTTGCTCAAGACTTCAGACGAGTACATTTCTCTGATAGTTTTCAATTCATAATATTGTATATATGCATGTTCTAGAATTGTATACTTGATACCGATACAGTGATTTCATGGACTGGTACTATATGGATCCCGTCAGGAGATGTTATCCCCTACTGTGTTCAACGGGTACTCGTGTACATTGTATCTCATCGTGTATAATGGGTATTGATGGTACTTCTTTTTCACACACTGCTCGTGTTCAGTGTACTTATTCGTGTACACCCACCACTCGTGTTCGGTGGTTATGATATTCGTGTACACCCACTGCTCGTGTTCAGTGGTTATATTTCGTGTTCGTAGAGTGTCGTGATTGGATCCATCGGTATTAGTTGGGAGTGGGAGAGTATGAGTTAATTATGTGATCAAAGCCCCATTGTTACATCGTGTACATTCTGGTTACATACCTCACTTATAATCCGTCTTACCTGATCATGTTTACCCAACCCGATCATATAATAAACTTATATTCTGAGGTACATTAGCTAGTTTAGATTGCAGTTATTTCATCATATTGTTGATATTCATATTATTGTTCTATATTATTGTACATTACCTATATATCTGTTGTCATCATCATTCATATGTTTAGTGATCTTGTATTTCATTTCTATATCTGTTTATATGCTCGATTATGCTATTAAAACTGCTTTCAGAGGTATGTACTTTGCTCCAATCCTGACTGGATATTTTTTCCAGATGATTGGCTTATAGAGTAGTGTCCCACATTCTACGGTCCTCAGGACGATATATCTTTAGAGGATCCTTTGCTAGACCAGGAGAAATTAGTTGCAGAGCCAGAGGAGGTCTAGTTTATTTGTGTTGGACTTATATTATATTATATTGTTGAGATTCATTGGGTTGTATATTATTTCAGTTTGTGGTTTATATCTTATTCTTTCCTTCGCTATTCCATTCGTGCTTATCTTCCTTAGTTTGTATTGTGATTGAGTTTAGTTATATTGTGAGATACCATTTTGTTCCTCCGTTTGGAGTTGAGATGATTGACATGTACCATATTATATTGTTGAGATGCTAGATAGTTAAAAATAACCCAGACAATGTTCTACCGCCGATTCTACGGCGTAGGCTGGACGTACCCACATACTTGTGCCCGAATATCCGGGTGCGAGTCGTGACAAATTTTTAGTGGTGGCCCATGCAGGTCAGGCTTCGCAAGTTGTGCGATGTCGTGGTAGTGCGACGGCTTAGTTGTACTACTGCGAGCCTGCGTTAGGATATAGGACATAAGACATTAGGATGAGAGAGGATACTCAATCACAAATTCCTTGAGAGATTCCTGGGATGACCCTTCAGAACCTTATTATAAATTCTAATTCAAATCTTTTCCCTTGTTTTCGTCCGCTCTCACTTGTTGTTATTGAACTTGATTCTTGGTGATTGGTTGTTGAATTTATTTTTTGGTGTTTATTGTTGAGTTTGATTTTATATCCAGATAAATTTTATGGACTAAATTATGGTATCATCTGATGACATATGTTGATGAGGACAATGAGAAAGGTAAAACGTCTGCTTTGGTTATGGAGCCTAGAATTTATCACAGCCATATTAGCTGGCATGGCAAAAATGTGGGTACCTGACTTCGGATGTACATATCTTAGTTATGAAATTTAGAATTTCTCGCAGCTATACTAGTCGGCACAGCGAGGATTCTAGACGACATGATTATAGAGGTGCATACCTAAGTTATGGAATCTATCGTTTATTGCAGCTATAATTACTGGCGTGGCGAGGATTCTGAGTGTCATAATTTTGGACAGACGTGTATGATTATCAGATTGTATCTTAAATTGATTCTTAAAGTATTATCTCAATACTTATCCACTTCTATTATTATAGGACTTTGCTCCATCATTTTCTTTAGCTTAGCAGTAGAGATACCTTCAGTTCTTTGGTCCAGTTCCTTATAGAGCTTTATTTGATTAAGGTTCCTTGTTAGTGTGATAATTGGTGACTTGCAATTAGGTATGTATCTTGAGTATCAGTATTGACTGTTGGGAGTATGGTTTGTGAGTCTGTAAGTGATTTTTGGTTGGGCATATGAGCAATATGCATCAATCTTGAGATAACCCATAGCGTAGTACCTTGTAGCAATAGTTTTATGATAATGTGTCATTATAGTTAGTATTGGTAATATAGGTAGAAGGGGGAGTAAAGAATATCCGTGATGGTTCTAGGAGTTAGTATCAGAGTCAGCATGCCAGTTCTGGATAGTCATGAATTCATGTAGTTGAGTGATCCATGTAAACAATTAAGTATTAAGGAAATTGTGTTAGAAATTAATGGAGCATGATATTCAATTTGGTGGTTGATACTTGGGTGTGTCAAGATTAAAGAAATGTATATGCATAAAGGGTATTAGTGAGTATGCCATAGTGGGTGGGTACTCATAAGTGTATAAGAGAGTGTGAGGGAATAAGAATACATTGTGCTAAGGTAGCAGGACTTGTGTTATAGGTAAAAGTAGAGCATTGATGTGAGTAGATATGAGTGTACCAGTAGATGATTAGTGATGGGTATATCACCTGATATTGAGGTCAGTGATGTGTTGAAAGCAATATGTGGAAGAATATCTAGAAATTGTATGCAGAATGCACAGTGGGTGATGAGTGTCAGTGTGGAAGTTCATGAGTATCAAAAAGTGGAAGACTGAGTATTAGAAAATTTCAATAGTATGTCGTGGGTTGAGAAATATCAAAATTGGTCATGGAAGATATGTAGTGTATCACTGATTAGTGTATCAGTCTGTAAAGGGTTTAAGGATAGATATGTATACATCAATAGAGATATGGAACCACATGTACCTTCCTTTGAGAGTGAAGTGAAACATGTGTATAATAGAAGTTAATAAGTAGAGCATTGGATGCAAGTGATCGTGAGTTCTAGTGAGTGTGATGAGGTAATCTAATGATAAACTAGTATCCTAGAACATTAAGGGAATATATGATGTAGTTAGAAAGCTAGTGTTACTATATCAAGAGTACTAGTATTTCTATATCAGGGATTAGTTGAGTAATGTGCTAGTAACAGTAAGTACCTTGTGTGATAATATAGATTGGTGTATTAGTTAATATGGATGGAAAAACATTTGGAAGTAATAGTGCAAGTAATCCAGGCAATAGAGGAGAGAGGCAATTTATTTATAGAAGTAAGTTTAGTAGGTATAGTACCTTGCTAATTTTGAGTATAGAGGTCGTATATATCAAGGAAAGTACGAGGGGTATAAGGATACCAGTGAGATATCATGGTGTTGTAATGGCTAGATAGTAATTGTGTAGGTATTGTGATACTAATGTATAGATGAGAACCTTGGGGTGATTAACAAGTATCAGAGAATGAGTTATACTAAGTATCAGATAGAAAGAGTACCCTAGTAACAAGAGCCGAAGTACCTCAAGTATTATGAAAGTTTAGGCACAAGCATTTTAGCATAATAATATAGAGGAGAGACATGAGTAAACTTGGTATGAGGATGTGTCACGCCCCAGTCCCAAAATACGTAGGACCAGGAATACGTAACACGCCCAGCCGTATGTATATGAACTCCAATATATGGAAACCATATACACACGTACACTGTATATGAATATCCAATCCACCAGTGGTAATATACTGTCACAATAAGTCATACAGAATCTATATCTCATTCACAGCATAAATAATCAGTAGAAATAAATAGCTAAATAATAACTGAATATCAAGATAAGTATCAAGTCTGATAGTCAGGTAGAAATAAATCCACTATAAAATGACTATACTAAAACAGTGGTAATATAATCACAGATACTCCGAGGGTAAGATCTCCTTAGTCTGATCAGTAGCGTCTGGTCCAAGACCGTACTCCTGAGGATACTCCTGCTCGTCCATATCTGGAAAGGGACCAGGTCCTCAGAGAGACGTAACAAGATACATAATAACATGCCAATAAATACTGAAATATAAACATCCAATGGGTTACCTAACCGTCTAAGTGAATGCAGTTTGAGAACAACTTTCCAATACATGGGCTATCTGGCCAATAAATGGGATTGGCATGATTCTCTCGGAGAATCAGGGGCCTATCAGCATGTCGTCTTTTGAACGGCAGAGGCTGCCTGCAATATAAAATATAATGGTCGTCATCACCCGTTTCTCCGGTGGAGAATCCGTGCGTACAGGAAAAAGTGCGAAGGAGCCCAAACACTTTACTTGTTGTTCTCCCCACCCCATGCTCTAAGTATGTCATATCTATGACACGATAAACCTCTAAATAATTGCCAGGTCTATTAGCATACAAAGTTTCTATCAGTAGTCATCCCTAACGCACGGTTCATACGTACAGGCGGCCAACCCAATATGTAGTCCAGAATCTATATGAGACTCACAATTCGTGTAACAACTGTGTCATGGCCAATGAATCTAATGATGCTCCAAAATACTGGGGCGGTCTCATAAAGTAGGTCCAAAAATCTACAAAAATAAACATCTATATAAGCAGAATTAAACATGCATATATCAGCTGAAATGTAAATAATAGTACAATGGCAAGGTATACTTGCCGAACAAAAGTTCTGTATAGCACGTCCAAATAGTGTTAAGTTTGTTGTAAGAAAAAGAGGGATTAGGGTTTGGAAGAGTTGTAATATATATAGAGAACAAGAGGCGGTGGGGGTTACTTAATGGTTAAGAAACTACTGCCACTGCTGTTTTCTTTCTTTCTTATCATTAGTTTTGGTTGCGGTTGGGGAGTGTTTAGTAATAACAGGTAATGAGGCGGTGAGAGTTGAGTCATACGCGGGGGATGTTTTACGCGCAGTTTAAGCGGCGGGTTTTACTTTACGCGCGGGTAAAAAATAAGAAGCGGTGGAGTTATTTTACGCGTGCAATTGCTTTACGCGCGGAGAAGGAAATAGCAAAGTTGGTTTTGCTACTGCGGCTGCTGATATTTTCTATGCGGGTTTGGGGTTCAAGCGGGTAGTGGTTTTCGGTTTGGGTTTGATCCACTAGGAATTCTATATATATATCAATACATAGAAAACTCTAAAAATTATATTGGTGCATACGGTTACGTCAGCAACTGTCCAAAGGGTCTTCTACATAGAATAAATTTAGAAAAAATTATAATGGCTCCATAAATACTCTAATTGCACAAATACCTCAAATAAAAATTAAATAAAATCTATTCCCTCTATTTAGCTCATAATTACTAAATAAATTAAATAATTAATAATAAATATGGTTTTCAGAATTAGGGGTTTTACATTCTACCCAACTTATAAAAATTTTATCCTCAAAATTAAAACTAAGCCATGGTAGAAAGTCAAGAATTGTAGAAGATATAATTTAACAAAGTAAATTTATACCTTGGTCTTCGAATAGGTTCGGAAAACGTTGGCGCATGTTGTCCTCGCGTTACCAAGTAGATTCTCTTGGCGTGCCATGCTTCCATGCTACGCGGACCAAGAAAATAGACTGGTTCCTCAATACTTTCTCTCGACGATCGAGAATTCCCATGGGTTGCTCTTGATATGACAAGCTTGGCCCAATGGTGATCTCCGAATGGTCGAGAACATGACTGTTGTCTGCCACATATCTCCTGAGCTACGACACATGGAATACGTCATGTACTCCCTCAAGTGAAGGTGGTAGTGCAAGTCGATATGCAACTTCTCCTACTCTTTCTAGCACGTCAAATGGTCCAATATACCTTGGACTCAACTTACCGCATCCTCCGAATCGAATGGTGCCTCTGGTAGGTGATATCCTTAAGAAGACATGATCGCCCTCTTTGAACTCCAAGGGACGACGATGAAGGTCTGTCCATTATTTCTGCCTGTCTTGCGCTGCTCACAAGTGTCCTTGGATCTTCTTAACTGTCTCAACGGTGTTGACCACTAACTCTGGTCCCATAATTTGACGTTCTCCCACGTCACTCCAACACACAAGAGACCTACACTTCCTTCCATACAATGCTTCAAACGGAGCCATCTGAATACTTGCTTTATAGCTATTGTTGTAAGAAAACTCCACAAGATGTAGGTGGTCCTCCCATGATCCTTCAAAGTCTAACATACAAGCCCTCAACATATCCTCCAACGTCTGAATAGTACGCTCTGACTGTCCATCTGTCTGCGGGTGGTAAGATGTACTAAACTTTAGACGAGTTTTAAGGCTTTCCTGCATGCTCCTCCACAAGTGCAATATAAATCGCGAATCCCTGTCTGATACAATGCTTACTGGTATGCCATGAAATCTTACGATCTGCCTCATATATAAGTCAGCCAAAGCTTCTGTAGATTGGCCAACTCTAAAAGGCAAGAAATGGGCTAACTTGGTGAGTCGGTCCACTATTACCCATACTGCATCTCTTCCACTTTGACTCTTGGGAAAATCCGTGACGAAGTCCATGGTGATGTGCTACCACTTCCACTCTGAAATCGGAAGTGGTTGCAATAACCATGCTGTTCTCTGGTGCTCCGCCTTTACTTGTTGACATACCAAACATTTAGCCACAAAGCGAGCTATCTCTCTTTTCATTCCATGCCACCAAAAGTGCTGTCGCAAATCATGATACATTTTGGTACCTCAAGGATGAATAGAATATATCGAACTATGAGCTTCTGTCATCAGCTCCTGTCGAATCTCTCCATTTGGAACATAAAGACGATTACCACATCGTAATGTCCCATCATCATGGATGTGCAGTCATGTCTGCTCTCCGGCCTCTGTCCTTTCTTTTAATCTCTTGAATCTGGCGTCTGTAGGAAATGCTGCTTTGATTCTATCTACTAGTGATGATTGTACTTGCAAGTTGGCTAGTGTCCCGTCTGCTCCAGGTAATATTACTTTAATGCCAAGACCTTGCAAGTCCTCTAGTAATTCCTTCTGTGTTGTCAAGAAGTAAGCTGTTGGTTTTTGGCTTAACGCGTCTGCTATAACGTTAACCTTGCCTGGGTGATAATATAGCTCTATCTCAAAATCTTTTATCAACTCAAGCCATCGACGTTGCCTCATGTTTAACTCCTTCTGCGTGAAGACATACTTGAGGCTTTTGTGGTCTGTATAGATTTTCACTCGTTCCCCATATAAGTAATGTCTCCATAGCTTTAGAGCAAATACAACGGCTGCAAGTTCCAAGTCATGAGTTGGATAATTCTTCTCATGTACTCGTAATTGTCTAGATGCATATGCAATCACCTTGCCATGCTGCATTAATACACATCCCAAACCTTTCTCTGATGCGTCACTGTAGATCACATAGCCTCCTGATCCTGATGGAATAGTCAATATTGGTGTTGAAGTCAGTCGCTTCTTTAACTCCTTGAAAACGATTTGACACTCGTTAGTCTATATGAACTCTTGATCTTTGCAAGTCAACCGAGTCATAGGTGTTGCTATCCTTGAGAAGTTCTCCACGAACCGTCGGTAATATCCCGCAAGTCCAAGGAAACTTCTCACTTCTGCTGCTGATTTAGGAACATGCCATGTCTCGACTGCCGAGATCTTTTCTGGATCAACAAAAATACCATCTCTTGTAATGACAAGAAATGAGACTTTGTCCAAGAAGAACTCACATTTACTGAGCTTCGCATATAGCTGCTCTCTCCTCAAGGTCTCTAGAACAATCCGCAGGTGCTTCTCGTGCTCCTCGTAGCTCTTTGAATAGACAAGTATATCATCTATGAAGACGACCATGAACTGATCCAAATACTGATGGAAGACTCGATTCATTAAGTCCATAAAGATAGCTGGAGCATTGGTCAATCCAAATGGCATAACCAGAAACTCGTAGTGCCCATATCTTGTCCGAAATGCGGTCTTCGGAATGTCCTCCTTCCGTACTTTCACCTGGTGATATCCCGATCTCAAATCTATCTTTGAGAACATCTTGGCTCCACTAAGCTGATTAAATAAGTCATCAATGCTTGGTAGTGGATATTTAATCTTTACTGTTACTGCATTCAAGGCTCTATAGTCAATGCACATACGCACCAACCCATCCTTCTTTGGTACAAACAACACTGGTGCTCCCTAGGGTGATGCACTTGGTCGGATGAAACCGTTCTCTTCTAGTTCTTTTAATTGTGTCTTCAGTTCATTCATCTCCTTTTTTGCCAGTCTATAAACATATGATGCTATGGGTGCTGCTCCCGGCGTTAATTCAATCGAAAACTCTACGTCTCTATCTGGGGGTAGGCCTGGTAATTCTGCTGGAAAGACGTCTTGAAATTCTGAAATAATGGGATGATAGACAACATCGTCCATTACGAGTTACATACCATCAAGGATTTCTATGGATCCTCGTGCAAACTCAAGTTCAGGTTGGCCTGGTATCTTGAAAAGAATGCTTCTTCCAAAGCAATCGAAGAAAGCATGGTACTTGCTTAGCCTGTCCATTCCAAGCACAATATCAAAAGTTGGCATAGGAAGGACTAAGAGTCGGGCATTCATCCTTCTGCTACGTATCATTATAGGACATGATCTACAAATTCTACTAATAGGTACAACTCCTCCCCCGGTAAGAATTCTAACACAACTAGATAAAGGTGTAGAGGCAATATTGTGTTTGGCAATAAAACTAGATGATATGAATGAGTGGGTGGCTCCCGTATCAAACAATGTCACAACAGGAAAAGTAAAAGCAAGAGTGATACCTGCTATGACATCAATCTCCTGATTCATGTCATCCACTTCCATTACAAAAGCTTGTCCGTACCTCTGCGATTGTCCCTGTCTAGCCCCCGTGAATTGATCCTCCTGTGCAGGTAGAGGTGGTCCTCGCTGAAATCCCCCTGTTGCTGGAGGTCGAGGTGCTCCTGGCCTCATCATTTGCTGAGCTGGCTTCGGTGCTGGAAGCGCTAGTCTCGGTACTGGTGGTGGAAGTGTCGATGCCTGTTGCATAGGACAGTCTTTCATTATATGCTGTCCGGAACCACATCTCATACACTATCCCAAACGGACCCGACAGTCTCTTGAGATGTGCCCGTGTCTCCACAATAATTGCATTAGGGCTTCTCTGGAATCTAGTACGGTCCTGCTCTGTGTTGGTACTGTTGTTGCTGAGTTAAAGGACGTCTAATAGGTCCTCCTTGTTGCGTCCTTGCCGGTCCTTGTTGCGTCCTTAGCTAACCTCGTTTTCCTCTGCTGATGGTTTCTTGCACTCTGGCTTCTGTCAGTAACTCGGCATAAGAGATCCGGGACTGGGAGCTTGTATAATGTTGGAGCTCCTGAGTCAGTCCGCGGTGAAACCTCTTAGCCTTGGCCAAGTCATCTGGTATCAGGGCAGCGCCATATTTACTGAGGCGACTAAACTCAGCATCATACTCGTCCACTGTTCGGTTCCCCTACTCTAGGTGGAGAAACTGATCGTACAATACATCTCTGACGGTGTCCGGGAAGTACTTCCTTTTAAAGCACTCCAAGAACTGCTCCCAAGTCTGGTATGTACCCAACTGGCGCTCCATGGATTCCCACCAGTGGTGAGCATTACCATTTAGAAGCGTCCTTACACCCGTCATCCACAGCTCTGCAGGTAGCTGCGATGCTTCTAATAACTTCCGAGTATGAGTAATCCAGTTGGTAGTTTCCTCTGGGCTCTCAATGCCTTTGTACGACCTCGGACCCATCTGTATAAAGTCCTTTACTGATCCAACTCTAGCTCGAGGTTCTGGAGCTAGTGCTTGAGCTGGTACAGTAGTCTTTGCAGCCATCGTTTCAAGAGCTGCTAGGAACTCTTGTCTCTATTCTGTTGCTTGCTGCCTTTGTTCCTGTATCATCATCTGGAAGAATTGGAACAGTTGTGCCTGGCCATCCTGCGGTGTCGATGAGACTGGAAGGGTCCCACTAGGTGGAATAGGAAGATCAGATGGAACTAGATTGTGAATCTGTCCATCTGGTCCTGGAAGTCTAGGAATTATTGAGGTTCCTCCTTGAGTCTGACCATTGACTCCAGGAGTTGTGTCACCATCGGCGACAGTACATTCTTTCTGCATATCCATTTCTCTGCAGGTGATGTACACAACATTTAGAGGAAGTATAGGAATCAAACATGATATAAATATTTAAATAGAATGTAGAGGCATGAAATAGGCTAAAATTTATCCGCGTAAAACATGGCTTTAGGGCTAGCCGCGTAAAACAGAGAAGCGTAAAGTAAAGGTTCAAAGAAGTTTGGCGTAAAGTAGGGATTCAGAACTGTCTGCGTAAAGCAGGGATCAAAAACTATCGGCGTAAAAATAAGTTTTCAGAACTGTCTGGGTAAAAGTCTGCGTAAAAGTTTCTGTGCGTAAAAAGATCGGCGCGTAAAAATATCTGAGCGGAAAAATATGTTGCACGTAAAATCTATCTGCATAAAGTTTTGCTACACTTCCTGCGTATAGTATGTTGCAGCGTAAAGTACATTACTAGGAACTCTTTGTATTTCCTCGGATAAATTTGTCAGTCAAATCAGTGAACCCGACGTCTGACAAAAGTACCGCACAAAAATTGAGAGGACGGATGTGATGATGATTTTGCACAGAGACCCAGATTTTCGTCTAGTGATATATTTGATACAAGTTATTTTACGCTTCCATAAGGAAGAAAAGTTGAGTCTTCTGAATACGCTTCCTATAGAGATGAGTTTTTTTTTTACGCTCAAGATGAGACACAATCAGACGCCACGTCAAAAGCTGTTTCTGCACAGGGCTCGAGGCATATCTCTGTATTTAATGCACGAGATTTGGTCATTGCTGGAAAAAGCTAAGGCTGTAATAAATACGCTCACCTCACCATCCTTGCGTTTTATGCCTATCATGCTATTCTACGTTGTTTATCTATTATTCAGGAATCATCAAGATACGCTGGGGCAGTTACCTACGTGGTTTGCATGACATGTCATACGCAGGATTGGGAAAACTATTTGAACGTGTGTAACAGTTGTCATTACTGCAGCATAAATGAGACAATCTTCTTCATAGTTTGGCTTTTACGCCAACAAGATAGTCAATTGGCTTTTACGCCAACTAGGCAGTCTTTTGGCTTTTTACGCCAACAAGGATAAAGGGTCTGGCGTAAAACTTGTTTTGTCCAAACAGAGGATAGTTGAAAGGAAGAATGAGATTTTAGTCAAGTGTGGATGAGATCCTTATACTCTATTGCTATACGTAGGCTTGTTTGGTATAGTTACGTAACCAAGACAATATATTCTTGGACCTGCATGGGCCACCACCAAAAACATGTCACGCTCCAGTCCCAAAATACGTAGAACCAGGAATACGTGACACGCCTAGCCGTATGTATATGAACTCCAATATATGGAAACCATATACACACGTACGCTGTATATGAATATCCAATCCACCAGTGGTAATATACTGTCACAACAAGTCACACAGAATCTATATCTCATCCACAACATAAATAATCAGTAGAAATAAAGAGCTGAATAATAACTGAATATCAAGATAAGTATCAAGTCTGATAGTCAGGTGGAAACAAATCCACTACAAAATGACTATACTGAAACAGTGGTAATATAATCACAGATACTCTGAGGGTAAGATCTCCCCAGTCTGATCAGTAGCGTTTGGTCCAGGACCGTACTCCTGAGGATACTCCTGCTCGTCCATATCTGGAAAGGGACCAGGTCCTCAGAGGGACGTAACAAGATACATAATAACATGCCAATAAATACTGAAATATAAACATCCAATGGGTCACCTAACCATCTAAGTGAATGCAGTTTGAGAACAACTTTCCAACACGTGGGCTATCTGGCCAATAAATAGGATTGGCATGATTCTCTCGGAGAATCAGGGGCCTATCAGCATGTCATCTTTTGAACGGCAGAGGCTGCCTGCAATATAAAATATAGTGGTCGTCATCACCCGTTTCTCCGGTGGAGAATCCGTGCGTACAAGAAAAAGTACGAAGGAGCCCAAACGCTTTACTTGTTGTTCTCCCCACCCCATGCTCTAAGCATGTCATATCTATGACACGATAAACCTCTAAATAACTGCCAGGTCTACTAGCATACAAAGTTTCTATCAGCAGTGATCCCTAACGCACGGTTCATACGTACAGGCGGCCAACCCAATACGTAGTCCGGAATCTATATGAGACTCACAATTCGTGTAACAACTGTGTCACGACCAATGAATCTAATGATACTCCAAAATACTGGGGTGGTCTCATAAAGTAGGTCCAAAAATCTACAAAAATAAACATCTATATAAGCAGAATTAAACATGCATGTATCAGCTGGAATATAAATAATAGTACAATGGCAAGGTATACTTGCCGAACAAAAGTTCTGTATAGCACGTCCAAATAGTGTTAAGTTTGTTATTAGAAAAAGAGGGATTAGGGTTTGGAAGAGTTGTAATATATATAGAGAACAAGAGACGGTGGGGGTTACTTAATGGTTAAGAAACTACTGCCACTGCTGTTTTCTTTCTTTCTTATAATTGGTTTTGGTTGCGGTTGGAGAGTGTTTAGTAATAACAGGTAATGAGGCGGTGAGGGTTGAGTCATACGCGGGGGATGTTTTACGCGTGGTGAAGGAATTTAAGCGGCGGGTTTTACTTTACACGCGGGTGAAAAATAAGAAGCGGTGGAGTTGTTTTACGCGTGGAATTGCTTTACGCGCGGAGAAGGAAATATCAAAGTTGGTTTTGCTACTGCGGCTGCTGATATTTTCTACGCGGGTTTGGGGTTCAAGCGGGTAGTGGTTTTCGGTTTGGGTTTGATCCACTAGGAATTCTATATATATATCAATACATAGAAAACTCTAAAAATTATTTTGGTGCATACGATTACGTCAACAACTGTCCAAAGGGTCTTCTACATAGAATAAATTTAGGAAAATTTATAATGGCCCCATAAATACTTTAATTGCACAAACACCTCAAATAAAAATTAAATAAAATCTATTCCCTCTATTTAGCTCATAATTACTAAATAAATTAAATAATTAATAATAAATATGGTTTTTAGAATTAGGAGTTTTACAGGATGTCATCTAAAAACCATATAAGAGATGTTGCCTTGTGTAGACAGTAACAAAATTTGAGTAAGGCATCATATTAGGAGTACTTAAGTTGGACATGGGTGTGCAAATAAAATACACGATTGAAAAGTATACAAGTGTTCTTTGCAAGAGAATGGTTGATAAATTTTGGTGATTACAAGAATTGAAACAGATAAAGGAGGTAGTATTTTAGCAATATTTTGTATAGTATCCTAGGTAGCAAGTTCCAGTGAGTTAAGCATGTCCATGACCTAGAACTATAGTATATCACTAGTATTTGGTAACCCTCAGTATTAAGAATATTTTGACTAGGTTGATAATTAGTGAATGCTTAGTGCATGATAGAATAGGCCACATGTGGCATAGCAGATTATCCGCACTAGTAGAGGGAGACACCCCAGCAGGACAGTGACTGAAATTCATGATAGTTAGAGTATGATTTTCTCTTTCAGTAGAATGGTATGATTGTATGTTATAGGATATGACTATTTTAAACTATAATTGATGGGGGTTTGAAACTAGTAAAAATTTATATGACTGGCCCAAGAGAGAAGGGTGAGAGTTTTAATTTCGAGGACAATTTTTTTCTAAGGAGGGTAGGATTGTCACCCTCACATTTTCATTTAAGGGTAGTTTAATAATTGATACGGGTATTTTTATTTTAGGATTTATTGTATTTAAATATTGTACATGTAATTTATTTATTTATTATATTATTTATTTATTGTTAGTTGTAGATTTATTTTGGACTTGTGTAGTGGACCTAACCCATTTATTTGTTGCATGAACCCAATATTTAGATTAGTTTAGATTGAGCCTATTAAATTAGGCCCATGGATTATGATGATGGATTAATTAGTGAAACTATTAGACTAGAACATTCTTCCTTAATTAATTTCTTCATGAGAGGCCCCAAGAGGTATTTCAGACATTTTATATTGCTTGGGAGAGGGTTTATGACTAGCCATTAGGGGAGGAGAGGGAGTGTCTCTCATTTTATTTTTCTATTTTCTAATAGATCTAGATTTTTCCCTTTCTAATTCCTTCATTCCCCCACCATTCCTCATAAAATTTCCACCCAAATTCCTTCCCTATTTATTAATTGAGGCTACTACAACAAGGATCTATAAGAAGGAAACAAGGATCTAGAAGGAGGAGGCCAAGATCTAAAAAGATGAGCTATTTTCTATTTTTGGGATTTTTTTTTGGGAATCCATCTTCCAATAGGTAAATTTTAGTTTTTTCTCTTCTAATACATTCTAAATCAGAGATTTAACCATGGAAAACTAACCCACATGCATAGGCTACCCATAGGAATTGGTTTTAGGTTTATAGGACATCTATGGTGAAAGTTATATGCATTTTGGTACCAATTTTGGGGAAATTTCGAGATTGGCACATGTAGTGGTTGTCATTGGGTCTAATAGATCTAATTGACATTTGATTGCTTGTTTGTGACTAGTTTCGTATCCACAATTGGATACGTGTAGGCCGTATCTCGTCAATTTGACGAAACGGGTTAATTTTAGGGGTTTTCCTCCGACACGGGGCCTTGTGCATATC
Organism: Iris macrosiphon; assembly: GCA_036927795.1. NCBI lineage: Eukaryota > Viridiplantae > Streptophyta > Magnoliopsida > Asparagales > Iridaceae > Iris > Iris macrosiphon. The sequence continues at coordinate 176,955,367 of JAYESA010000005.1, read as the reverse complement.
ATATTGTGACACGGACATGTAGATACTCTAATTACTATACGTATTGTTCATAATTAGTGTTTTAGACTTGCTCGTGTCCTCCGGGATGCGTTTGATTGTGTGTTGGAGCCGTATCGCAAGCGTATCATAGAACTAGTGTGATACGGGTGTGGTGCACTCCACGTGTTTGTTGTTTTGTCCTCTTTCCTATACGTACATGTGTATTTATTTATCTAGATGATATTTATGTATATATATATGTATATATTGGTATATATAATTAAGTGTATATGTGTGTGTCTATATGTGTGTATATATATATGTACTTGTATGTATGTATATGTGTGTCTATATGTGTGTGTGTGTGTGTGTGTGTGTGTGTGTATATATATATATATATATATATATATATATATATATATATATATATATATATATATATATATATATATATATATATATATGTACTTGTATCTATGTATTGTATGCATTGTTAGTGTTAAATAGATTAGTAGTTATATGTTAGTATTTAGTTAGAGTATCATAACTAGTTAGTTAGGTATTAGTATTAGTTACTATTAGTTCTAATTACCTTGAAGTATTACCAAGGTATTAAGTTTAGAATACTAAGGTATTAGAACACATGTTAAGGTAATATTGGGTATCAAGATACTCGATATTAATAGAAGGGTATATGGTAAGTAGCTATATATATATATATATATATATATATATATATATATATATATATATATATATATATATATATATATATATATATATATATATATATATATATATATATGTGTGTGTGTGTGTGTGTGTGTGTGTGTGTTGTTAGTATTAGGTATTTAGTAGTATGTAATAGTTTAGTATGTTAGTTATAGTGTTGGGTAGTGAGCTATATATTAGATTTGAATTACCTTGGGATACCAAGGAAATGTCAAGGTATTGAGGGATACTCAAGGTATTGGGTAATGGGTTGGTTTAGTCAAGTTGGTTACTATAGTAGTTAGTTAGTTAGATATGTTTGTTTATGTAGATAGTTAGATATGTAAACTAGTATATATATATGTTATGATTGATAGTTTGTCTCATATACTAATAGGTAGTGTATCTTGTTAGTTAGTTATATTAGCTATACATATCTATGTATGTTAGTATTATAATTAGTTCTATGTTATATTGAGATGTATATATATATATTAGTGTTAGTTATAGCTATTATTAGTTTGGGGTTTTATATATCTATTGGTATTAGTTATATGTTAAGTTTTGGGTTACCTCGGGATACCAAGGTATTACCAAGGTATTGGGCTGATACCCAAGGTATTGAGTTTGGGTATCGAGATAGGTGCGATATGCATTGGTGCAAGGCCAATGTATCCTAAATTCCTTGTTTTAATATAGAATTAAGTATAATGACTTGTATATATATATATATATATATATATATATATATATATATATATATATATATATATCTAAAATACTATTTTTATATAAATGAACTTGCGTATCTTAGGATACGGCTTTTTGAATGCCTCTTAGTATCTTATCTTGGATTGTTTAGCATAGTTTCATAGTGTTTCGACTTAGTAACTTAGTTTTAGACTCTTGCAACCTAGATTTCATCGGTTTGACCTAGAAATGGCTTTATGACTTATAATTGCATCAACTTAACTTATTTCCATTTTAGAACCTTGTATTGATGTAACATACCATATATAGGTTGTGTGGCACCAGCTTGGGCATCGAGAGACACACCTTGCTCAGGACTTCAGGCGAGTACATTTCTATGATAGTTTTTAATTCATAGTATTATATATATGCATGTTCTAAAATTGTATACTTGATCCCGACACAGTGATTTCACTGACTGGTACTATATGGATCCCGTCAGAAGATATTATCCCCTACCGTGTTCAGCGGGTACTCGTGTATATTGTATCTCATCGTGTATACTGGGTATTGATGGTACTTCGTGTTCACACACTGCTCGTATTCAGTGTGCTTATTCGTGTACACCCACCACTCGTGTTCGGTGGTTATGATATTCATGTACACCCACTGCTCGTGTTTAGTGGTTATATTTCGTGTTCGTAGTGCGTCGTGATTGGATCCATTGGTATTAGTTGGGGGTGGGAGAGTAGGAGTTGATTATGTGATCAAAGCCCCATTGTTACATCGTGTACATTCTGGTTACATACCTCACTTGTAATCCGTCTTACCTGATCATGTTCACCCAACCCGATCACATAATGAACTTGTATTTTGAGGCACATTAGCTAGTTTAGATTGCAGTTATTTCATCATATTGTTGATATTCATATTGTTGTTCTATATTCTCGTATATTACCTGTATATCTGTTTTTATCATCATTCATATGTTTAGTGATCTTGTATTTTATTTCTATATTTGTTTATATGCTCGATTATGCTATTGAAACTGCTTTCAGAGTTATGTACTTCGCTCCAATCCTGACTGGATATATTTTTCCAAATGATTGGCTTATAGAGTAGTGTCCCATATTCTACGGTCCTCAGGATGGTGTATCTTTAGAGGATCCTTTAGTAGACCAGGAGAAATTAGTTACAGAGCCCGAGGAGGTCTAGTTTATTTTTGTTGGACTTATATTATATTATTGAGATTCATTGGGTTGTATATTATTTCAGTTTGTGGTTTATATCTTATTTCCTTCGCTATTCCATTTGTGCTTATCTTCCTTAGTTTGCATTATGATTAAGTTTAGTTATATTGTGAGATACCATTTTGTTCCTCCATTTGGAGTTGAGATGATTGACAGGTACCATATTATATTATTGAGATGCTAGATAGTTAAAAATGACCCAGATAATGTTCTACCGTCGATTCTGTGGCGTAGGCTAGACGTACCCACGTACTCGTGCTCGAATATCCGGGTGCGGGTCGTGACACGATTGGACTCGAATACTGTATCTGTGCTGATACCACTATTGCCTGATAATTATTTTTGATTTAATATTCACCGAGGTGCGACACATCGTGTCACGTGTTAAGTAATTATATTTGGGTTGTGCATCAAGAATGCCTCCAAATTCCTGAATGCAGAATATTATAAATATATTATTTTTTCAGCACGGGCATAATAAACGAGTCAACAACCAAAGCATGGCTATGATATTGATTGTTTGAATATTGCATACACGCTTGGGTGAATCCAGATTTGACTTCCATGGATTCGTATCTAGTGTGCCCGTAATTTGTATGACATCTTAAGAAAAATTCTTATGTGAACACGCCTTGAGATTTCAACAACAACATAGGGCTAATTAGGTAACTAAAAGTGTTAGTAACATTGGGAGAGAACGGTATCCCGAGATCATGCCAACGAATCTTTCCACAAAGATTCATTCTAAGTGCGCTGGGGGCTGGCCACCATAGATACTGTATATCATCTGCCTTAGTGGAGTGCAGTATCTGACTATTATTATGCCGAGCCACTGTTTCACTATAGGAACACTAGAACCGCTAATACCATATTTTTATCGCAGTAGCCCTGCGGGGGACTGGTGCATCATGCAAGTGCCTGCTTTATTTATTTGGTTTGGTTAGCTCATGTTCGACATTGGTATGATCTGAGGATACTTATTATGCATTATTTCTGAGATAACTCAAACTCCATGTAATGACCCATTCCGTTTAAGCGGCCAGCTGATTCAAACGGCACAAGTTCAACAACCCGACCCGTTTTGCTCAACGAGAAAACTCGTTTGAGGCAAAGGAAGACTTGGCCCTTCAGGTGTTCAGACTTATACTTTCAAAGGTTCGCTTAGAGTATCGCTCGACCGAGATGAATTATCGCTAAGGTGGGTGGCTATGATGAACTTGCCTTTGCTTAGCCACCACACTTAAAATATGGACGATACATGCTAGTCACTACGTGAATCACCCCTTGCATGCTAATAAAGAATACAACGTACCTAGCTAAGGGAATAATCCCATCTTGTAGTGCTTGTGTTAGGACATAGAAATGAAACTTGGCTTATAAATGGACCCTCGCATGCTACCTTTGCTTTGTGCAAGTAGACCCCGCTATGCCTCGGGTAGATCATTTTATGCTCTCCATAGTGCACTGCTTTACTTGCTTACACTGCACGTCCATAGATTATGTCGCTCGATATGTCCCTGTACGGTTTCACTTCAGCGTCTTTACCCTCAGACCCGTGCTAACGTAAATGCTTATGTTTTATACAAATGCATGCTTTCCTGCTTACATTGTAGTTTGTACTCGTTGCCTCATTTTAATGTTTGACACACGAATTTATGCCACAATCAAGTAATACTATCCATATCGTGCATGAATCTAGTTAGTCAGAAGGCTATCAAATAGTCCTTCTGTGCAATATGAAACTACAAGTATCCGGGATCGTTAGGTCGCCAAGGCAGTTTCCAAATCAGGGGAATGCATCAAGTCAAGTTTAACTCTGAACGAGAATCATTTCAAGTAAAGCAAGAATCACAGCTCTTGGAGAAATGCTCGTTCAGAACAATAATCAAGGATTATCATGTCAAGTTGTGAATCTGGAAGACCCAAGACTTACATGTCGTGGACAACTTGGAAACAAGGTGGATTCTCGAATCTCGTTCCACGGACGGTCTCCGGGGCACCGGGACCGATCCGATCCGGATGGAACTCGTATAGTAACCTTTCATGTGCGAGCATGATGGCATCTCCGCTCATGTCGTGCCATTCTTGCTCAAAGGCTGATAGTCTCATATGCTGGACGAGATAGTTTGTAGCGCCTTACGTGCTTTTCGTTGTATTTTATCCTCGTCAATGACTATAACTCATCCTTTATAGCTATGCCAGCGACTCATATTCATATAGATAAGTCATCCTCGCTTAGCGGTAATCTGCGTGCGAGTCATTACATCACATCCAGTAATTGGAAACACCTGAACGAATATGAGTATAACACACTTGAACATATTTGAACAATTGAACATATTCTACAACACTTCTGGATAATCCGTATAACTCGTACACTTGAAACAAAACCTCACTCATGACACTTTGTTTGCTTATGATATTGCCCTGAATTTCATTATATATGCTCGTGCTTGATTTAACTTGGTTTTCCTTGTACAGGAAAGGACGAATGGTAATTTGGTGAGTCTTGTCGTGTTACTCTTATATTGCACGGCGTACTGTCACACGAGTTAGGCTTTTCATTATGACATAAAACTGATCCTAAGGCAAGACTAGAAAGATAACTTAATAGATGGTGCACGGAACCTATATAACGTGTTTGGATTTTTCGAACGGGCGAGAAGCATCCCCACCAGTGCATTCATGTATTGATAACCCACCAGATTTCTTGCAGGGTGCGGAAGAACCTCGTTCGGTGCGGTAACCCCCTTCGTGCGTGCTAAGGCGTGGAGTTCACTCTGGAGCCTTGGAGTGTTGCGTCTGGAACTAAAGCACATATACAAGACATAATATTGGAATATCGCCTATGTATCATTCCACAAATATAGCCACTTTGCATGCTTTTACTCTTTGCATGCTTTTACTCTTTTGAGAGAGAGGGCTTGAGCGACTTGTAATCTTGGCCTAGCGCCGCTTGTAATATTAGTTCAATATCAATAAAGAGCTTGTTTTACTTCTATACTTGTGTTATTTAATGCTTTCGCTATTGCCGACTCTGTGAACTTGTTATCAATCGCCTGTTCTTTCCTATTCTGCTGCACTCGAATTATCTGTGCGACTATGTGGCTTAGGTATTTTACCGCCTGTTCGGATCATGGTCTTGCACGGACGTAGCTTACGCTTGTGCGACATCACGTCCAGATGGGAAAGATCATCCCGCAGTAGTGCTGGCGCATGATTCGCGCCTAACGGGGACGGCCGATTATCTGCGGGAGATCGGGGCATGACATATTGGTATCAGAGCATGGCTTTACGCCTTTGGACTTCGTATTGATTTTCTTAGTTTCAAAAGCTCGTTCGTGGGTTATGTGCATACACTCTCTCTCGTTGACCCGATAGGATGTTCCAAACAATGAGTCTAAATAATTTTAAAAAGTACATGTGAATAATGTGATTGCTTGTACGAAATTGTGATACGCTGGCCTTTGTGCCGACCTGTGTTAGGCTTGTGGGAATAGACTCGTGCTAGAATTTGCAAGTTATGTGTGAACCCAAATACATATACGTGATTACCCAGCTGGTTAGTGTGCGGAATAGAATATCATTCGAACGGTTAGCTATTCACACAGCCTTTCGGCTAAGTTGTGTTGAGTATCGCACGCCAAGACCCTTTTTGGTGCAAGCTAGTTGCAAGCGAGATTGGGATATCGTTCATGAAAGGATAAGTCAGACATAGAATGACAACCGATAGAAACATTATAGATTATCTCTAAGGCAAATAAAGAGAATCGCGCTTGGATTTTGAGAAATAGCTCGGACAATATTTCGTATTTGGAAGATACAAATAAAATATTGTTTACTTGGATGACTATCAATAGGAATATATACGAGACTAAGATTTATCAGGCGATGCTAGGTATCGTGCAGGAATTCAAAGGAACGACTTGGTGAATATGCTAACGAGTGATGAGAACACCGATTGAGGATTTGATTATGGGATTCAATTCTTGAGTGGTGTATGGATCATTTTAGAAATGTTCAAACGAATGCATAAGTCTCGTGCGATAGTTGGATTGAACGATTGGAGAATATATTGAACAAGTGATAAGGCTTATATTGAATAGGGATTCAAGGTAATAAAATTAATATCTTGGTCAAGAAAACTTGTTGGAAACTTGGAGGATCGTGCGAGCAATTTCGGATTGAATCAAACAGATTAAAGCTTGAGTATGATATTGCTCGAATAGAAGTTAGCCTGAGAAAGAAATATTATGGTTCGATAAAAGAGGTAAGCGATAACGGATTTGACCTAGAGTTTGGAAGAACGATCTTGAATCTAGTTAAAAAAAATAACCTTCGAAATTAGTCCCAGCGAGAATGATTATCCTGCGGGAGCGCCGGCGTGGTGATTTCACGTACGGCGTGGATGATCGAACTCACTGGAACATATTCGATGATTATTCCAAACAAACTCGATGAATGAAATGTGTCAAAAGTGGATAGACTTTGGCTTGAGAATTTGAACTTAGTTATTTGAGGAATGCCAGAAGTAGACTATAGATTTATCAAACGGTAACATTGAAGTTGGATGATTTTGCTAGACGAATTGTAATTATGGTATGAACAAACATGACTTGGTGGATAAACATATATAACTTGGATGGAGCAAAATAAAATGATAAGGTGTCTCGATCGTTTCGATGATAACCATAATATTCGACGTTTTTGTCTTGTGCGAGCGCAACTCTATGCTCGTACATGCGTTATGTAGTGCCACGTTTCCCCTATTCGGGGAGCGCGACTAAGAAATACTTGGTATCGTTCGATCAGGACAGATTGAATCAAGATCATTTCCTCGTTATGGATTGGTTTCTTCGGAATCAGGTCCCACACTCAATGGATCGTGCCTCAAGGAAGGACTCGACGGCAGAGTCGAGAGAGGCCTTTCCGTTACACTGGTTTCCTTGCCCGTTTTTGATGCTGTTTGGTTGCTTTATTGTTGGTTTTATGACTTACATTTTTTTGAACGGTTTTGATGGATCATTGCCTTTTTTCTTAGGATTTCACATTTCGTATCGAACCTTTGGAGACCAAAGCAGGAGATATTGATCATCTGTTGGTACGTGCAGGTGATCGGGTAGGCGACGCGCGAGCGGAGTCTTGAAGATCTCCCATTTTCTCTTTCTCAGTTCACCTACTTATGAGTGGCTTTATTTCGATTAGCGCCCTTCATCCAAGTCTTCGTTCTTAGTAAATTGACTCATTTATGCATCCCGATCAAACGATACCAAAAATAATAAGATTGAGTCAGAATAAAGAAGAAGTAGGCTTGAAACACTTACAATGCTTGTCACACAGAGTTCTATGCGATCATATTGATGCATGCATGCCCTTTATACATATAGCTATTTTGTGTTCAGTTGTAGTTAGAAATTATTCATCTATGACTGCTCAATGAATAGTATATAACTTGTGAATTGATCATAACAGTCAGTAGACTATGCCATCGCATTGTGCTAAAGCAGTTCTGTTCTTATTGATATTTGAAATGCTTCATATATTAACTTAGTGTTCAGATCGTCAATGGTCTTGGATAATCTTGTCCACAAGGGTCTTGATTCCGACGAACGGTCGCAGGGGCACCGGGGTTGTTTCGTCCTGGGCGAAACATCAGTTAGTCATGCTAGCAACTTAGCATGGGTGAGACAGAAGTTTGTAGCTGGGCTCGCTACCTGCGATGCAAGCATCGCCGCCTACCCATAATATAATCCATGACGGCTCGTCAATACAGTGATCTTTGTGTATATTTAAACTGTGCAGACTAACTATGTCTTCGTGGCAAGGAAGTTCATGGTAAGTTTATTATAGGTGGTTCGGACGGTAAAGGTAAAGTAACCGAACGGTGGCACATTTTGTTATGTCATTCCACTCTATCGCATATAAAGAATTGAACTAAGAAAAGATAGAAATATCACATAATAAAGATGTTGCATGTTCACATGAATACGATGTTGATTTGGTATGTTGGGTTAGTCCGCCTTCACCGTACTTTTCGAAGTACTGACCCTCGTTGTAGCAGGTTCCCCGAGCCGAGGCGACGCGGCGAGAAGCTGAAGCTTTCTCCAACCTTTCCCGAATCAGTGGGCTTATTCGTATTATGAGTTTTGAAGCCCAAGTACATACTAAAGAAAGGAGCTTGCACTTCCCTTTTGAAGCTCCTATGCGATGGTGCTGACTCGCACCCAAGGTGTTTTGTATTTTTAAAATACTAGTAAAGGTTGTAATGTATGGATCGACTATCTCATTTTGCGTCCAAGTTGTAAGTCCATGCGACATCTTCTTACTTTTGGGTCAAGAGTATGTAAACAGATGTTCATTATCAATAAAGAGGACTTTTCTTTATATCAAGGTGTGATATCTTATTTGCGTACTCTGTTGCATTTGTTCTAAAGTATATCATTATGCCTAGGCCTTGTGCATGCGCGCCTTACGCGTGCACGACATTACGCCCGGGGGACGATTATCGACTTAGCAAAATCGGGACGTGACATATTGGTATCAGATCATGGCTTCAGATCCTTTGACCTTCGTGTCAGAAAAGTTTCTTGAAATGACCCTGTCCCTCCCAGTTGAATCCTTGAATTCGTTTGGCCAAAATAAGATGTGTTCCATACAGTATAAAACCCCTAATCTTAAAAACCGTATAAAGTATTTAATTAATTTATAGTATTTATTAGCTAATTAGAAGAAATAGAATTTATTTAATTTTTATTTCTAGTGATTGTGCATTTAGAGATTTATGGAGCAACGCGTAATTTTAACTTAAATTATTTATATGTAGGAGACATTGTGAACAGTTGATAGATTAATTGTATGCTCTAAAATAATTTTCTTGATTTTTCTATATATATATATATATATATATATATATATATATGTATATATATATATATATATAAAGTTTATTAAAAGAATTAGAAAAGAAAAAGAATGAGAAAAGAAATTAAGAAAGAATAAAAGGAAAAAGAAAGAAAAAGAAAATATAAATGGATTAAAACCCTAACCCAATATCCTACCCTACCCGCCTTAAAACCCAAACCGCGGCCGCGTTATACTAACAGCAGCAGCCAGATTGCCGAAGATGACTTGGACCTCAGGCCCAAGATACGACGCGACACTTCTGGAACAACAGATGGCAACACAGGACCGGCCAAGCGCCCACACTTTCAACAACAACAACAACAGAGGCCGTACCAGCAGCAACACCAACAACAGGCACCGGTTCGAGGACTCATCCAGCATCAGCAGCCACAGAGACAAAATCAGCCTGTTGCCCAGTGCGCATATTGTGGAAAGATGGGACATACTAGAGACATCTGCCGGAAGAGGCTGGGAACTTGCTTGTCATGTGGATCATCAGCACATCATCTAAGAGACTGCCCAGCTATTCAGACTCGCCAGGGAGGAGCAGCAGCTCAGAGAGGACCAGCCATAGCACCTACTGTACCAGGAGGCCAGCAGAGAGGATCTCCACTTCCACCACAGCAGCAGAGGTTTGCTCAACACCATCAACAGCAGAGAGGAGCACCACAGGGACGAGCTTACGCCATGACTACTGAGAAGGCTGAGCCAGCTGGAGACGTGATTTCAGGTTCAGTTTTACTCGATTCTATTCTAGCATTTGCATTATTTGATTCTAGCGCTTCCCATAGTTTCATATTTGTATCTTATGCCCTTAAGCATCATTTAGAAATGGAACCATTAGATAGGACTTGCAAGATCATGATAGGAGGAGGCATTATCCTAGTTCGTGATCATTGCAAGGATCGGAGAGTGTCATTGGAAGGCCGAGAATTGAGCGTGAGTTTACTCTTCATGCCACTTCCGGGATACAATATTGTACTCGTAATGGACTGGTTGAGTAAATACCATGCTTCTATAGATTGTCACAGAGGTAGAGTAGTATTTCGACCACCAGGAGACCAGAGTTCGAGATCGCCAGAGGAGCAGAGGAGTGAAGCAGAGGCACTTTTTGTGGAGCCAGGATAAAAAAAGAGGAGTTACCACATCCACTTAGAGCGGAGTTCCTGGATGTATTTCCAGAGGAGTTGCCAGGTTTGCATCCAAGAAGAGATATTGAATTCTCTATAGACTTAATACCAGGAGCGGAGCCTATTTTGCAACATGTCTATAGAGTCAACAACAACGAGTTGGTAGAACTGAAGAACAAGTTAAGGAGATGCAAGACAAAGGTTTTATTAGATCCAGTTCTTCGCCATAGGGAGCACCGATATTGTTTGTACTGAAGAAGGACGGCACGGTACGCATGTGTATCGACTATAGAGCTCTGAATAACCTCACTATCAAGAACAAATACCCGCTGCCGAGGATAGACAATCTTTTCAATCAATTGAGTAGAGCGAAGTTATTTTCAAAGATTGACTTGAGGTCAGGCTATCACCAGGTGAAGGTGAAGAAGGAAGACATACCGAAGACAGCCTTTCGGACCAGATATGGCCAGTTTGAATTCACAGTAATGCCGTTTGGTTTAACCAATGCACCAGCAGTATTCATGAACTTGATGAAAAAGGTATTCCACCAGTACCTTGACAAGTTCGTAGTGGTATTTATTGATGATATTCTAATATATTCGAAGACCCCCGAAGAGCATGAAGAGCACCAGAGGATGGTCTTGGAGACTCTCAGGAGAGTGGAGTTGTACGGAAAGCTTTCAAAGTGTGAGTTCTTCCTTGACAAGGTTGAATTTCTTGGACACATGGTGACAGGTAACAGAATCTCAGTTAATCCAAAGAAGATCGAAGCAGTGGAGTCATGGGCTACCCCCAGTTCGATAGCCGAGATCAGGAGCTTTCTCGGACTAGTAGGATACTACAGAAGATTTGTACAAGACTTCTCCAAGATTACAGAACCAATGACTAGGCTGACCAAGAAAGATGTAGAATTTGTCTGGACAGAGGAATGTCAAGCCGCATTTGATGAGCTGAAGAAGGGATTGACGACAATACCAGTTTTGACGTTGCCATCAGGGACAGGTGGATTCACTATCTACAGTTGATGCTTCAGGAAGAGGTTTGGGATGCATTCTTCAACATCACGGGAAAGTAATTGCCTATGCTTCAAGACAATTATGCCCTCATAAAAAGAACTACCCCACTCACGATTTGAAGTTAGCAACAGTTATCTTCGCTCTAAAGCTGTGGAAATACTATATGTACGGAGAACGTGTGGAGATCTTCACAGACCACAAGAGCTTGAAGTACGTATTTACACAGAAAGAGCTGAATTTGAGGCAGAGAAGGTGGTTAGAGATGATGAAAGACTTTGATATCTCATTACAGTACCATCCAGGAAAGGCCAACGTAGTCGCCGATGCCTTGAGCAGGTATCCGATGGCTATGTACTTGACTACAGATAGACACTTATTGGCCGATCTAGAGAGTTTGGGAATTGAAGTACTAGTTCCAGGTGTTGAGATTCAGATGTGGAGATTGCAGATACAATCAGGCTGATGGATAGAATTAGAGCTGCACAATATGATGATAAAACTCTGAGGAATATCAGGGCACAAGTTCGGACAGGATTAACAGACGACTTCACTATTACAGATGATGGATCTTTACAGTATGGCACGAGGATGTGTGTGCCAAGTGGAGAGCTGCACGAAGAAGTTTTGCAAGAGGCACATCGCTCTCAGTACTCGATGCATCCCGGAGCCAATAAGATGTATCGATATTTGAGGGAGAATGTATGGTAGTATGGTATGAAGCGCGAGGTAGCACGCTTTGTATCCCGATGTTTAGTATGCTAGCAGGTAAAAGCAGACCGACAGAGGCCAGGAGGATTGCTTCAACCTTTACCCATTCCAGAATGGAAGTGGGAGCACGTGACTATGGACTTCGTTTCTGGACTTCCACGTTCTCTAGGAGGAAAGGACGCGATTTGGGTCATCGTAGATAGGTTGACTAAATCATCCCGCTTCTTACCATTCCAAGTGGGTACTTCGACAGAGAAGCTAGCAGAGATGTACGTACAGCAGATTGTCAGATTACATGGAGTTTCTGTAAGTATTGTCTCAGATCGGGATAGTCGTTTCACTTCCCATTTCTGGAGGAGTCTGCAGGCTAGCTTGGGCACTCAGCTCAAGTTCAGTACCACGTATCATCCCAGACAGACGGACAGTCTGAAAGGACTATTCAGACTCTTGAAGATATGCTACGTACTTGCATTTTGGATCTTGGAGGTTCTTGGGAGGATCATCTATACCTAGTAGAGTTTGCTTACAACAACAGCTACCAGGCCAGCATTGAGATGTCACCATTTGAAGCTTTATATGGACGGAGGTATCGTACACCATTATCTTGGGATAATGTTGGAGAGAGAGTCTTGTTAGGACCAGAAATGGTCGTGGATGCAGCAGAAAAGGTGAAACTTATCAGAGACAGACTGCGAGTGGCGCAGGACAGACAGCGGCATTTGGCCGATAGCTACCGTAGACCCCTTGAGTTTTAGGTATAGGTTTTGTTTTTATTTGGTTGTGATTGTTTTATTTTAGATTGCATGTTAAGATTATTTATTCTAGGTTGGCGATTTGGTGTTCCTACGGATTTCTCCGATACGGGGCACGATTCGTTTTGGTAGAGACGGAAAGCTTAGTCCACGATACATCTGGCCCTTGAGCATTCTTGCAAGGGTCGGTATAGTGGCCTATAGACTTGACTTGCCACCTGCTCTAGATGGAGTGTATGATGTGTTCCATGTGTCGTAGCTGAGACGGTACATGGCAGATCCTAGTCACGTACCGATCACTCGAAGATCGAAGTTGGATTGACGCTCAGTTATTCTGAACAGCCCGTTGAGATCTTGGATTATAGAGAGAAGGTATTGCAAAACCAGACTATTTTCTTGGTTCGTGTTGCATGGAAAAATCACTCTCCAGGAGAGTCAACCTGGGAGAAAGAGGACAAAATGTGCGAGTAGTATCCGTATCTCTTCGAGACTTGAGGTATAATTCATTGTTTGATTGTTTGTTCTTGTGCTAGTTTATTTTAATTTCGAGGACGAAATTCTTTTAAGGAGGGTAGATTTGTCACCCCCATATTTCAGATTAGGGGTATTTTCATATTTTCATAATTAATGTATAAATGATTGCATGATAATTAATTATATTTAAATTGCTATAATTTTTATTTGATGGTTGCACTTTATCGTTGCTTCGATAATTAGAGCACTGCACTAGCCATTGTCTTCCAACAAATTTCACACCCTTGTCCTAGACATGCCAGACTGTTATTTTGATCCTTGTGTGACTCATAATTATGTCTTGTTGTGTTTTATTTAAGGCGCACAACATTCATCGCAAAAGACTATATTTAATTTTATATAAATCAAACCTTGTATCTTTGTGTGTTCCAACCGAAATTGGAGACACAATCTCGACCCATTTTGAGCAACCCAAATTAGGATAATATTCTATCCTGAGTCTACTTTATTCATGACACTTGTGTCCCACTTAAATTCAGTCCCTTGTACTTCTAATTAATTTTAGAACACATATTGCATTTATTTTAATCAATTAAAAACCATAATCCTAACTTTGTATAAATTTCCAATTATTGGGCACTTTTGTGCAAAAGTGCATTAGGGTGTCTATCCCATTGGATACGACACGTAAATAAACCCAATTCTCCTTCATGTGTACTTTTCCATAATTTTTGGGAGTGTGCAAATTACGACATTGATCTCTTTGAACCATGGCCTCAAAACCTTGAACCAATGCACCATTGCCATTCATTTTAAATTTATTTGAATCCCAACCATTGAAAATATCCATGAGAAGACCCTTTTTCTAAGGAGTTGACCAAAGTCAACCCTTTCTAGGTCAAACCAAAACCCCCCTTCATATATAAACTCCTTTCTTTACTCTCCTTTTATTTTCTATTCCTATAAACCAAGCATCAGCCGTAACCCCACCTCCCCTTACTATTCATCACCACTTTCATCATCTTTCCCCATCGCCGTAGACCTCAACCTCGCCGGAACGAACCCCCCTCACCATCGTCTTCCTCCGCACAACGCTAAAATCGTGAGCCCCGACCAATTCACCTCCACCCGTTTCCACGATGCTGAACTTCGTCAGGCGACCCGCTGCCCAACACCCCCATAACCCGACGAACTCCAACTGCCTGAATCTGCCGTGAACTGCCCGTAGCCACCTTTCTCTTCCACGTGTACGCATACCTGAAGCCGTTGAACCCGACTACGTCGATCGGATTCCTCCAACCACTGAACGCCGGAAGCCTCATCCCATGACCCGCCTGCTCTCGCCTCCACCCGCTTCCGACAACACCCGAGCACGAATGCCTGAACGCCAGAGACCCGCAGCAGCCGCTGCCATTTTGCTAAAGCCCACGTCGAACGGAGATCGACCGGAGACGCTGTCAACCCGTTGATCGCCGGAGTTTAACCCAACTGCCCTCGATCGAACACCCCGCGATGACCTTTACGCACATGCCTCATCCCACGTACCCAGGTTCAAGTCCCCTCTCGCGTACATGAACGCGCACACGCGTATTTTATCGTCGTGTTTCATACATATTTAATCGTGGTGTATTTAGTATATGATGGTATATTGGTGTATTGTAAGTACATATTTTATCTCTATATGTATATGAACCTAATTGGTATATATGTATGTTATAAGTACTAGTATATGTTCAAATGTATTTGGATGTATGTTATAAGTACTAGTATATGTTCAAATGTATTTGGTATGTATATATAAAGTATAACTCTCAATTAGTATATATACATATATAGATGTATTGTATGTATCTCCCTAATGTATGTACAAGTATTGATTCTATTTTAAAATATATATATATGTATATATATATATATATATATATATATATATATATATATATATATATATATATATATAATATTGTAACCAATGGATATTATGTATATGTTAGTACATATTATGTACTATGTCTAGGTACTAGATGACTTGAATGTAACCATGGATACCCCGTAGTTACATTGACCTGTACCAGATAACATGTTAGCAGACTGCCATATGTACACTGACGTACTGGCAAGACCGTATCATTGACTGTCTGTTATGCACAATAACTACAGACATGACACCCTAGCGTAGTCTCTGAGATCATTGTGTTTGATTGTGTGTTAGTGTAATGTCTGATGCAATATTATATGATATGATATGTCTATAGGACTGTTGGATCATTCAGACGATACTTTGGAACCAGGACATTGGTATTGCCAGCTAAGGACCACAGGCGAGTACATTCTCTGACAGTTTCCATTATATTGATTATCTCTATAATTCTAGTTGTATAGCGTGCATGACTCTGACACTGTTGTTTACATGAGTTGGCATTATCGAGACCTATCACGAGGAGTCATGATTTGGAATCCATCGTGCTAGCTGGGGAAACGGGGAAATATTAGTAGCTTATGTGATCATACCCAACTTTACATGCATCATAGCTCATCCACACCTCACGTCGGTGCAGCCTGACCCTTACATGTCTCATAGCCTGTTATGTGTGATTAGCCTGACTATTGCTTGCATCATAGCTATCCTGATGGTTAGCCTGACTTTACATGAATCATAGCTAGTCATACATAGCAAGCCTGATCAGTCCCAAGCCGATCACATGATATGCTGATATTTCACACACTTAGTTAGATGTTCTTGACATGTATCTCTAGTATATTGATCTAGCATTTCTTATGTTCTAGTCATGATTCTAGCATTCACTTATATACCAGTTCATTGTTCTAGCGTGCACTTGTATTTCTATTTCATTGCTAGATGTACATTGATAATGACACATGCTCCAGTATTTCTTTATTCCAGTATTTCTTATTGCCAGTATTCATATATGTCTTATATTTCTTTACACTGTATTATAGTTTTTGTCAATATATGTGGAACTGCTGTTAGTGCTTGTACTTCGTTCCAATCCTGACTGGATATTTTTTTTAGAGGATCTTGAGAATTTCTGTACTACATACTATGGACCGGGTATAGATGCAGATTACACACCAGAGATCTTAGAGGAGACTATTCCTGTAGAAGAGACATTACCTGCAGCTATCTAGATAGTATTTATCTTATGCACTGAGACTTATTTGAGGTTATTGAGTTTATGTTTAGACTTATTCTTAGTTTATGTTGAGACTTGTGGAGACTTTATGTTGGACAGCTAGACTGTGTTTTATCTATATTTTGAGACTTGGTGTTGACTATGTCATTCTTTTTATCTTTTATCGTGCCTTATATTTTATAGTTGTTGTGATTGAGTTTACATTATAAGATATTGTGAGATGTATATTGTCCTCCTTATGGAGATTGATATCATTGATAGGTATTTAGTTATATAGTATATCTTGTGACCTAGACAGCGTTCTACCGTCGATGCTGCGACGTAGGCTGGACATACCCACGCTCTCGTGCCCCTATACCGGGTGCGGGTCGTGACAATGGCATATCGAATCGCACTACCACCTTCACTTGAGGGAGTGCATGATGTATTCTATGTGTCGTATCTCAGGCGATATGTGGTAGACAGAAGTCATGTTCTCGACCATTCTGAGATCACCATTGGGTCGAGCTTGTCATACCAAGAGCAATCCGTGGAAATCCTTGATCGTCGAGAGAAATATTGAGAAACCAGTCTATTCCCTTGGTTCGTATGGCATGGAAGCATGGCGCGCCAGGAGAATCCACTTGGGAGCACGAGGACGACATGCGCAAGCATTTTCCGTACCTATTCGTAGGCCAAGGTATGAATTTATTTTGTTTATTTATATCTTATACCATCCTTGACCATCTATCGTGGCTTAGTTTTAATTTCGAGGACGAAATTTTTATAAGTTGGGTAGAATGTAAAACCCCTAATCTTAAAAACCGTATTAAGTATTTAATTAATTATTTAATTGATTTATAGTATTTATTAGCTAATTAGAAGAAATAGAATTTATTTAATTTTTATTTCTAGGTGATTGTGCATTTAGAGATTTATGGAGCAACGCGTAATTTTACCTTAAATTATTTACATGTAGGAGACCTTGTGAATAGTTGATAGATTAATTGTATGCTCTAAAATAAGTTTCTAGAATTTTATATATATATATATATATATATATATATATATATATATATATATATATATATATATATATATATATATATATATATATATATATAAAGTTTATTAAAAGAATTAGAAAAGAAAAGAAAAGAAAAGAAAAAGAAAAAGAAAAAGAAAAAGAAAAAGAAAAAGAAAAAGAAAAGAAATTAAGAAAGAATAAAAGGAAAAAAGAAAAAAAAGAAAGAAAAAGAAAATCTAAATGGATTAAAACCCTAACCCAATATCCTACCCTACCCGCCTTAAAACCCAAACCCGGCCCGTGTTATACTAACAGCAGCAGCTAGCGGCTAGTTCCCGCGGACGAGAACCCGACCCCTGCTCCCTCTATCTATATAAATACATCACATGTCAAAAACCCTAACCCTAAATCTTCATCTCCCCAACCCTGCGACTGCCGCCGACCGCAGAGTCGCCGCCGTTCACCGCGCAGACCGCCACCGTGACCACCGCGCGTCCGCGTCAACCCCGCGCCGCGACAGCGAGTACTGAGCAACTTACCCCTGTTCAGGCCTCGTTTTCTGCGCCATCGCTCGACCAAACTCGAACCCGTCTTCACCGGTATGTTCATGACCTATCCCTCTCCCAATATTGTGTATTAGTTTAATTCTAACAACGCGTAACCCTAGGCAAAAACTGAGACCAAGTTGGAGAAAAAACGACAACTTTTAATTCTCAGAAAACTGCTGTAACCACCCATGTTTACGGACTCGTATCTCCCACCACAGAGATCCGAATTTAGTTATTCTTCTTGCTATGCGAAGACCACATAACCGAGATTAATTTATTCAATTACATTATTTTATTTGATGTTGTATACAGAATTAAACTGAGTTAAAAATCATAAAAAACCCGTTTTCCAACTTCCAAAATTTGTGATACGGAGCACGCTCCGCCAAACGGGACAGCTCTGTCGCATACAAATTGTACCGAAAGGCGCGTATGGTATGTCCAGATGTGTGGGCTTTCGCGAAAACTGATTCAGACACGTGTGCACGTCGGAATCAGCCTGTGTCCGTAAAAAATCTTCGTATCGTAACTTTTGCAAAACCCTGCTCCATTTAGTATAGGCTCGTCAGAATGCGACAAAACTTGCGCCACTGGACTCGTAGTATCGTGCTGGTTCTGTGACCCAATTTTTACGCAATTCTGAGACAATTGACCAAACTGCCTGATTGCGGCTCCCACCGTTCACTTTTGGGCAAAATTGTGTTCGGCTCACCGGAATCCAAAATTGGACATACCGTTGAGTTCGTACTGACATTTAGAGTTTGTTTGACCTATAATTTGTCCCATTTAGAGACCTTTACCCTTGGCACGCTTTTCGGTGCAAAGTAGCCCACATATGGACCCCACTTTGACCCGAAATTACCTTTTTGCCCCTGTGTCCAAATTGGACGAAAGGGTAGTATTTTCTAGCTATCTTGCTAATTCCGGAAATGTTGGTGATGTTTATATCAGTATCCGGAGACGTTTATTCGGAGGCCGTAGTTTCTGATCCCGTGTCCTTGAAATTTGGACGCTTACACTATACATTGCTTGCCAGACAAGTATACCTTGCCATTGTACTGTGATTACATTCCATATGATGCATGCATGTTTAATTTCTGTTTATTTAATTTATATATTTTAAACTGCTATATAAACTGCGCGTCCAAGGAAACTTGGGTGCAACGACGGTGTCGTCGTATTCTGTTTTTATTATGTATATGCATTGGATCTAATTTATGAGACCACCCCATTATCATGAGACATTCTTATGTTTCATTGGCCATGACACTGTTCTTACACGAGTGTGAGTCACATGTAGGACACAGACTTGTGTACTCGGCTGGCCACTGGTACGTATAGGTCGTACGACAGATAGGGATAACTGCCGATAGAAACTTTGCATGCTAGTAGACATGGCAGTTATTTAGAGGTTTCATCGTGTCATCGATGTGACATGCTTAGAGCATGGGGTAGGGGGAACAACAAGTAAGGCATTTGGGCTCCTTTGCACTTTCATTTTTGTAACCCGGACGCTCCGCCAGAGATACGGGCGGTAATGACCCTATATATTATATATTATCAAGCGGCCTCTGCCGTTCAAAAGACGACATGCTTTGTAGGATCCTGAATCTCCAAGAGAATCATGCCAATCTCATTTTAGCCAGATAGCCCACTTGTTGGAAAGTTGTTATCAACGTGCATTCACATAGACGGTTAGACGACCCATTGGATGTTTATTTTTGGTACTTTATTGGCATGTTTATTTGTATCTTGTTACGTCCCTCTGAGGACCTGGTACCTTTCCAGATATAGACGGGCAGGAGTATCCACAGGAGTACGGACCCGGACCTGACACTTCTTATTAGACTGAGGAGGTCTTACCTTTGGAGTATTTGTGATTCATTGCAGTTGTTAGAGATTCTAGTTGCTATTTCTTTTTGGACATTTATCTTATGTTAGAGTTTAATTCTCTTCTCTCATTTAGTAGTTTTACTATAGTCGATTTACAGTAGATTTGTTTCCCTCCGACTATCATACTTTAAGACTTCCTATTTGATATTCAGTTATTTATTTCCATTTATTTATTTATTTGTGCTGTGGATGAGATATAGATTGCGTGTGACTTGTTGACAGTATATTACCACTGGTGGATTGGATATTCATGTACAGTGTACATGTGTATATGGTTTCCATATATTTGAGTTC
Organism: Iris macrosiphon; assembly: GCA_036927795.1. NCBI lineage: Eukaryota > Viridiplantae > Streptophyta > Magnoliopsida > Asparagales > Iridaceae > Iris > Iris macrosiphon. The sequence continues at coordinate 176,934,858 of JAYESA010000005.1, read as the reverse complement.
GTATACATACGGTTGGCGTGTTACGTATTCCTAGTCCTACGTATTTTGGGACTGGGGCGTGACATACAGTGAGTCCATAATATATTTTTTGAAACTGATACAAGTTACTTTTCTTTCAAGGAATGGCCTCAGAGCCGGGTGCACAAGCGCAGATGGTGGCACAAATATAAGGGAGCAGTTCTGGCACGTCAGGCAGCTCAGGAGGTCCAGCTGCCTCACCCTCTGTTGATCCGTTCGAACAGATGATGCGTTTGATGAAAACGTAACAGAGAAGCCGAACTACAATAGAATCAATTCGAGTCCCGGATTAAGGCCCAATTTCTGGCACAGCGGACTCAAGCCGAAGCACAACAGAAGCAAAAAAATACCTTGCAAACGATTATAAGAACGCTCATCGCCAGCAACCATTCTGTATCAGCGGCCGCCGTGGCAGTGCCAGTTGTAGCCAACACCGCGGGACCTCAGGACTCTCTGGAACCTCCGTCCTTAGACGATAAGGATCCTATCCTTCAAATATCAGATTTCAAAAAGATGTGTCATGCTACCTTTAAGGGGACTGAGGATCCCTCCGTGGCATTGGACTGGCTGGTTGAGTTGGAAGACCACTTCGAAGTGCTTCGCAAGGACGAAACCAAAAGAGTAGCTTGCGTCCAGCTTCAGCTCCGTTTAAACACACATGATTGGTGGGATGTGCACAAACAAGCCTTATTGAATGAAGGTGGCAGGACGACTATCTCTTGTTCCGTGTTCCGCAAGGCCTTCGAGTAGGAGTACCTTCCACCCGCCGTCCGCCGCGAGAAGGAAGATGAATTCACACATCTGAGCAAGGCAACATGACAATGCGGCAGTACACCTCAGAATTCAACAGTCTTGTAAAATTTGTTAAATCTCATCTCTGTGATGCCGAGACTCGTGCACGAAGGTTTGAGATGGGACCGCAACCTTCTATTCGTGCCTACATTATCGTTTCTCAGTACCGTACCATGCGGGAGTCCCTAAACCATGCCCTTTCCCTAGAGCCGTAGTACCCCCCAGTTCGTACCAGCGCTGTGCAAAATTTCCATCACAAGCGCCCTAACAACATAGGTGGTAACAATGTGCATAAGCGACACAATAACGACGGCTCTCAGGACTCAGATCCAGGAAAGAACCGGGGGCAACCTTGTGCCTACTGCCACAGTCCAGGACACCACATCAATGATTGTTGCATTCAAAAGGGAGGATGTTTCGTTTGTGGCAAGTTTGGCCACGTTGCTCGAGCCTTTCGGGATCGCCCCAACGATCCTCCTCTATGCCGTTCTCAGCAGCAGAATCACTCATCTCAGAATCAGGGGCAAATACCTCAAGCAAACCAGACGGCACCACAGAACGCTCAGGGCCGAGTCTATGCTCTGACTCGGGATGAGGCACTCACATCAAACACGATGGTGTCAGGTATATTACTCTTCAATAATGTACCTGCTCGAGTATTATTTGATTCTGGTACAACACATAGTTTTATTGCGGCAGATTTTGCCGTCGAAAAAAATTTCCCTATGACACCGCTAGGCCTAAACCTTAGCGTCCGTACTCCATCGGGCATGGATTTGCCGACTCACTTAGTCTGTCGTGAAGGTAACATTTGCATTAGGGAAGGAAATTATCACTAGATGCGATAGTCTTAGACATTAGGGACTACGACATAAGTCTGGGGATGGATTGGCTCGGTGCTTGCTCGGCTACCATTGATTGTGCAGAAAAGAAAGTCGTATTTCGTCTACCTGGCGAGATTGAATTTTTTATGTGCGCACTCCATAGTCAAGAGCGTCGAATGCCTGCATGGTGATCTCAGTAATGTCTGCTCGACAGATGATTCACTCCGTCTGTGAAGGGTACTTGGCATCCATTCGAGACACTCAACAAGATTGTGCAAATATTGAGTCTATTCCCATTGTGGCAAATTTTTCTGATGTGTTTCCAGACGAGTTGCTCGGCATGCCGCCCGATCGAAAGATAGAGTTCACTATAGACACATTTCCAGAAACCTGTTCAATTTCCAAGACTCCGTATCGAATGGCCCCGACAGAACTAAAGGAGTTACAGATTCAGTTGCAAGAATTGCTAGATCGTGGGTATATCCGTCCTAGTGTATCTCCGTGGGTGCGCCTGTTTTGTTTGTTAAGAAGAAGGATGGCTCGTTGCTGCTCTGCATCGACTATAGGGAATTGAATAAAGCTACTGTCCGAAATAAGTACCCCCTCCCCAGGATTGATGATCTCTTCAATCAGTTATAAGTTGCAACGGTGTTCTCAAAAATTGATCTTTGCTCGGGTTACCATCAGCTCAAGATTAAGCCAGACGATGTGCCAAATTCAGCCTTTCGCACTCGCTACGGCTACTATAAGTTTTTGGTAATGCCATTCGGATTAACCAATGCCCCTGCCGCCTTTATGGACTTAATGAACCATGTATTCCTGCCGTATCTCTATAAATTTGTAGTAGTGTTCATTGATGATATCTTGGTGTGCTCGAAGAGTAGAGAGGATCATGCAGAGTACCTGCGGACCATGCTACAGACTCTTCGGGACAACAAGCTATATGCGAAATTGAGTAAGTGCGAATTTTGGCTGAGCAGTGTATCTTTTCTCGGGCACATCATTTCTGCGGGAGGCATTTCAGTCGATCCCAAGAAAGTTGAGGCCATCGTCGAGTGGAAGCGACTTGCATCCGTCAGTGAGATTCGAAGCTTCCTAGGGCTAGCGGGCTACTACAGGCGGTTCGTAAAGGATTTTTTCAAACTAGCATCACCTCTGACTCGCCTCACACAGAAGGGTGTTACGTTTGAGTGGTCCGCCAACTACGAAGCCTCGTTTGAAGAGTTAAAGCATCGCCTCACCTCTACCCCATTACTTGCACTACCAGACGAGACCTCAGGATTCCAAATCTTCAGCGACGCATCAGGGCAGGGCTTATGGTGTGTACTTATGCAAAATGATAGGGTGATAGCCTATGCATCCAGGCAGCTGAAAAAGCACGAGAAGAATTATCCTACGCATGATCTGGAACTAGCGGCAATTGTGTTCGGACTAAAATTATGGTGACACTACCTTTATGGAGTGGCTTGTCGAATTTATACCGATCACAAAAGTTTGAAGTACTTATTCACCCAAGCGGATCTTAACCTACGGCAGCGGCGTTGGCTAGAATTGATAAAGGATTACGACTTGACAATAGACTACACACCTGGTAAGGAAAATGTGGTAGCAGATGCGTTGAGTCGGGTCTTTGCGGGATCCCTGTCCGTGGATAGCAGGTTACAAAGGGACTTAGAAGAGATGGCATCGAACTCTGAATTCGATATCGCGGCGCGCAGGTTGCTCAGATACGATTTGTACCCAATATGATAGAGAGGGTCACATCTACTCAGAGGGACGACCCATTCATAAGGAAAATGTGCGAGAAGATTCTAGCGGGGAAGGCGAAAGACTTTGCAGTAGATGAGAATGGAGTGTTACGAGTGAAGGGAAGGCTATGCGTCCCCAACGACTCAGAAATCAGAAAAGAGATCCTTGCGGAAGCTCACTATGTATCCTATACGATCCATCCCGGGAGCACAAAAATATATAAAGACCTTCGCACTATCTTCTGGTGGCCCAACATGAAGAAAGATGTAGCACTCTTCGTGTCGCATTGCATAACCTGTCAGAGGGTGAAAGCAGAGCATCAGAGGCAAGGCGGAGAAATGCAGAATCATGGTATCCCGGAATGGAAGTGGGAGCACATAAGCATAGATTTCATTGTTGGCTTGCCAAGGACATAATAGGAGAACGGCACAATCTGGGTCATCGTCGATCGGTTAACCAAGTCTGCACACTTCATTGCCAACAAAAGTACTTGGAGCACCGATTGCCTCGCCCAGACCTACCTTGATGAGATAGTTCGGCTGCACGGAGTGCCAGTTTCCATAGTATCAGATCGGGGCGGATGATTCATATCACATTTCTAGGAAAGCCTTCAGTCAGCGATAGGGACCAAGTTGAAGTTCAGCTCAGCCTACCATCCTCAAATAGACGGCCAAACAAAATGGGTGAATCAAGTACTAGAAGATATGTTGTGCCTCTGCGTAATCGATTCGAAGTCAAGTTGGGACGTCTACCTACCGTTGGCCGAATTTGCATACAACAATAGTTATCACTCCAGCATCCAAATGGCTCTGTACGAGGCTTTGTATGGGAGGATGTGTAGGTCACCGATCTGCTGGGATAAAGTTGGAGAGCGACAAATCCTTGGGCCAGAACTGGTTGAACAAAATTCCAAAAGGTTCGGTTGATCCGAGAGCGATTAAAGGTTGCCCAGAGCCGGCAGAAGACCTATGCCGATATTCGTCGTCGCCCCCTTGAGTTCCAAAAGACGTGACCATATGTTTTTAAAGGTCTCGTCCATGCGGGGAGTTATAAGATTCAGGGTAAAAGGAAAGTTAAGTCTGAGATTTGTTGGCCCGTTCAAGATTCTCAGACGAGTCACTTCAGTTGCCTATCAAATTGCTTTGCCACCAGCTTATCAGAAGTGCATAATAGTTTCCATGTGTCACAGCTTAGAAAGTACGTGCATGACCCGAACCACGTGGTAGACTTCGGTCAGCTGAATCTGCAGGCGGACTTATGTACGTCGAAGAGCCTATTCAGATTTTGGATCGAAAACAGAAGCAGTTACGGAATCGGGCAGTCTCATTAGTGCGCGTTCTTTGGCAAAACCACTCGGTCGAAGAATCGACCTGGGAACTTGAATCAGATATAAGAGAAAAGTTTCCCTCATTGTTCCTTAGGGGTAGGTTCTATTCCTAAGTTTCAAGGACGAAACTTTTTGTTAGATGGTTATGATGTAGTGTCCCGTTCCTCCTATTCGGGGAGCGCGACTAAGAAATACTTGGTATCATTCGATCGGGATAGATTGAATCAAGATTCTTTCCTTGTTATGGATTGGTTTCTTCGAAATCAGGTCCCACGTTCAACGGATCATGCCTCAAGGAAGGAATCCATGATAGAGTCGAGAGAGGCTTATCCGTTGCATTGGTTTCCTTTTCCATTTTCGATGCCACTTTGTTGCTTTCTTGTTGGTTTTAAGACTTGCATTTTCTTGAATGATTTTGATAGATTTTATTACCTTCGTTCTTAGGATTTCATATTTTGTATCGAACCTTTGAAGACCGAAGCAGGAGATATTTATCATCCGTTGGTGTGTGGAGGTGATCGGGTAGGCGACGCGCGAGCGGAGTCTTGAAGATATTCCTTTTTCTCTTTCTTAGTTCACCTACTTGTGAATGGCTTTATTTCGATTAGCGCCCTTCATCCAAGTCTTCGTTCTTAGTAAATTGACTTATTTATGCATCCCGATCAATTGATACCAAAAATAATAAGATTGAGTCAGAATAAAGAAGAAATAGGCTTGAAACACTTATAATGCTTGTCACATAGAGTTATATGCGATCATATTGATGCGTGCATGCCCGTTATACATATAGCTATTTTGTGTTCAGTTGTAGTTAGAACTTATTCATCTATGACTGCTCAATGAATAGTATATTACTTGTGAATTAATCATAACAGCCAGTAGACTATGCCATCGCATTGTGCTAAAGCAATTCTGTTCTTATTGATGTTTGAAATGCTTCGTATATTAACTTAGTGTTCAGATCATCAATGGTCATGGATAATCTTATGCACAAGGGTCTTGGTTCCTACGAACGGTCGTCGAGGCACCGGGGCCGATTCGTCCCGGGCGGAATATCAGTTAGTCGTGCTAGCAACTTAGCACGGGTGGGACGGGAGTTTGTAGCGGGGCTTGCTACTTACGCTGCAAGCATCGCCGCCTACCCAGACTATAATCCATGATGGCTCATCAATATAGTGATCTTTGTGTATATTTAAACTGTACAGACTAACTATATCTTCGTGGAAGGGATGTTTATGATAAGTTTTGTACAGGTGGTCCGGACGGTAAAGGTAAAGTCACCGAACGGTGGCACATTTTGTTATGTCATTCCATTCTATCGCATATAAAGAATTGAACTAAGAAAAGATAGAAAGATCACATAATAAAGATGTTGCATGTTCACATGAATACGATATTAATTTGGTATGTTAGGTTAGCTCGCCTTTACCGGTACTTTTTGAAGTACTGACCTTCGTTGCAGCTGGTTCCTTGAGCCGAGGCGACGCGGCGAGGAGCTGAAGCTTTCTCCAACCCTTCCTGAATCAGTAGGCTTATTCGTGTTGTGACTTTTGAAGCCCAAGTACATACTGAAGAAAGGAGCTTGCACTTCCCTTTTGAAGCTCCTAGGTGATGGTGCTGACTCGCACCCAAGGTGTTTTGTGTTTTTGAAATACTAGTAAAGGATGTAATGTATCGATCGGCTATCTCATTTTGCATCCAAGTTTGTCACCCTCACATTTTCTTCCAAGGGTAGTTTGGTAATTTTCAATGGATATTAATTATTTTAGGATTTTTTTAATTAATATTTGTGCATTACATTATTTAATTATTTATTGTATTATTAAGTGTTGCTAGTTATAGAATTATTTTGGACTTGTGTAGTGGACCTAACCCATTTATTTAGAATGCATGGACCAACTTTTAGTTGAGTCTAATTTGAGCCCATAAATTAGGCCTATGGATTAGGAGGCTTGATTAATTAGTGAAACTATTAGACTAGAACCTTCCCTCCCTAATTAATTTCTTCATGAGAGGCCCCAAGGGGTATTTGTGTCATTTCACATTTCTTGTAGGGGTGTATATAGGCCGGCCACCTCAAGAGGAGAGAGAAAATCATTTTATTTCATTCTAATTCTCAAATTCTAGATCTACATTCTTCCCTCTCTAAATTCTCTCCATTCCCTCATCAATTCTCCACCAATTCTTCACCAAAATCTTTCTAAATTCATCATTGAGATTGCTACACCAAGGATCTACAAGAAGGAAGCAAGAAGCAAGGAGGAGGAGGCCAAGATCTACAAGGAGAGGAGCTACTTGGCAATTGGGGACTTTTCATTGGAAATCCATCTCCCAATAGATACAATTCAGTTTTTTTCTTCTAATAGACTTTAGATATGAGATTTAACCATGAGAAACCAACCCATATGCATAGTCTACCCATAAGATTTGGTTTTGGGTCAATCGGAGACCTACGGTGGAAGTTATGACCAATTTGGTGCCAATTTTAAGAAAATTCCGAGATTGACACATGTAGTGCTTGTCATTGGGTCTAATAGATCTAATTGACACTTGATTATTTGTTTGTGACTAGTGTCGTGTCCACAATTGGATACGTGTAGGCTGTATCTCGTCAATTTGACAAAACGGGTTGATTTTGGGGGTTTTTCTCCGACACGGGACCTTGTGCATACCATATTGTGACACAGACACATAGACACTCTAATTACTATACATATTATTCATAATTTATGTATTAGACTTATTCGTGTCCTCCGGGATGTATTTGGTTGTGTGTTGGAGCCATATCGCAAGCGTATCATAGAGAAAGTGTGATACGGGTGCGACGCGCTCTATGTGTTTGTTATTTGGCTCATTTTACTATACGTGCATGTGTATTTATATAAATATAAGCTATCTATGTATTGTATAGAGTATGTAATAGTGTATTTTGGATTTACGTATAGGTGTGTGTCTATATGTGTATACAATAAGAGTATATATATATATATATATATATATATATATATATATATATATATATATATATATATATATATATATTAATATGTTTGTGTATATATGTGTACTTGTGATTGGTGTATAAGTGTGGGTCTATATATATATATGTAGGAGTATATAGTGATATATGTATATATCTATATAGTGATACATATTGTTATAAGAGGTATATAGTTATATGCTTGTTACCTGTGGTGTACGGTGTATGAGGACTTGGGGTGGAGTGTAACTGCAGTGACAGCTCAGCCACAGGAAGATCGGGTTTCAGGCTTCACTATGCAGTCTGCACATGGGTGGTGTGCTGTCACGACCCGCACCCGGTGTAAGGGTACAAGTCAGAAATAATGGCCAGCCTAAGCCGCAGAATCGGCGGTAGAACACTGTCTAGATAATCTATCCAACAATATAATAAACCACCAAAATGATAATATACTCAATCACAGAACTAAGATGAAAATGAGCACGAATCAGATAAAGAATAGAATAGTCACAATACAACTCATGAGTCTAAAATAATACATCAATGAGTCATAAGAAATACAGAATAAGGTAGAGACAAATCCAGTACAAAAGAATACTACGAAGCTACAACTCCTGGGTCAACTGTCTCAGTTGGGATAAGTCCCTTCTGAGCCAGGGTCTCAGAATCTGTCCATAATAGGTAGGGTACCACTCCTCAGTGTCATCTGGAAAAGTATATCCAGTCAGGAAAGGAGCAGAGTACATCTCTAACATCAGTTCTAATCAATGATAAAAACTATGTAACAGTAAATAGTTGTGGATAAACAAGATGCACAATAGATACAAGAGATATATATACAATAAGGAAATACTGAAAATAAATACAATAATGAACAATATGCCAACGAAACAAGAATACTAATGACTAACTGTGTGAGTACTAGCTTAACATGTGATCGGCTTGGGCAAGATGCAATGTGGCCCGATTAATCATACGTGCGGTGTATGATCAACACTATTCAGTAATCAGTACTTGATACAATAGGGATATTGATCACATATCTATACTAATACTCCCCACCCTCGACTGGTATAATAGATCCAACTACGGTATGCTATGGCACGAGATTCCCCAAGAAGATAGCTAGTCTTCCCGAGAATCAGTGTCTGTATATGTACAAGATAACCAATAAAATAATACTTGCACCATATATACCATATACCAAGGAATAACATCTCATGACGAGATCTGGATATACCAATCCGTGTAACCATAGTGTCAAGAGAACATGGATATCTACACTAGATACAATGAACATAGAGGATATCATAAATGAAAAACTATCAAAGAATGTACTCGCCTGAAGTCCAATGAAATGTCTCACAGATGTCTGACACGGTGCCTCGAAGACCTAGATATGGAATACAACATCAATACAAGGTCCCAAAAAGAGAATAAGTTAAACTAGTCAACTTCTAGGTCAATAAGTCAATTTTAAGTCAAAAGTCAACTATGGTCAACTCTAAGTCAACTATGGTCAACTATGGTCAAACCAAGGTCAACTATCTATTTCTAGGTTGCACAATTCTAACACAAAAGTCTTGGGTCAAGATATTAAAATCTAAGTCAAGAAACCCACATCTTTAAACTATTAGGATACCGTATCTCCGGATACGTGAATCCAATGTAACACCTCAATATATATATCAAACAATATTTATAATAATATAGAATCATAATTTACACATCAAATAGGTACCATGGTTTTGAACCAACTTGGTATCTCAACAATAATCACAATCTTGATACCCAAATCCCGCATCTTGAGTATCCCCGTTTACCTTGATCTCCTCAAGGTAATACCTAATACCTTGGTAAAATAATTACCCTTATATAATATATATATATATATATATATATATATATATATATATATATATATATATATATATATATATATATATATATATATATATATATATATATATATATACACACACTAATATTATACATATAAGGATATAGCAATAATACTAATATTATACATATAAGGATATAGCAATAATAATATATTATCCCAGTACTAATACGTATATTATATATATATATATATATATATATATATATATATATATATATATAAGTATTAAACACATATTTATATAATTCTGCCAAACCGTCGCTGAAAACTGTGTTGAAAAACACTGATACACTGATACGCAGGCTTTTATTGACAGTTCTGGCTGTCACTGAAGCTGACGTCGCTGCTGCTGCTGGATTTCTTGCACTGCTGTTGCTGCTTTGGTGACGGTTTGCAACCGTCACCGCTCCCACTGTCGCCGTTGCTGCTCTTTTCCGCCGCTGCTGCTGTTATTAATGACAGCGGCTGCTGTCATTAATACCGGCGGCCCACTGCTACATCGGCTGCTGTATTAAATGCTGCTGTTAATGACAGCGGTTTGTCATTAATCCTTCGTCACTAAAACCTGAAAATAGTATATATATATATATATATATATATATATATATATATATATATATATATATATATATCATATATATAAAACCAAATATATATATCCATATATATATAACCCAATAATATATATATCTACACATATAAATACCAAATAACTATAAATACCCCCTCTATAATAATATACATATTAGGACATGCCACATGCACACACAAACATAAATACATATAATTATACATCTATACATATATATAATTAATCCTATAACAAATCTAAATAATATAATTACCCAATTAACATACATATATATATTTATAAAAGCATATATATATATATATATATATATATATATATATATATATATATATATATATATATATATATATATATATATTATAACATATATATTAATGCATGTGAAAGAAAGCTACATATATATATATTCTATTAGTACATATATAATACATAGATCTATGATACAATAATCACTATAATAAATACACTATAATACATATATAATATCTATATATATATACACAATTGTAACTCAAGAATTAAAAGCACAAATAATTAGATCTACACAAAATACACAACAAATAGAGAGTATCACACCGTATCCCACTAGATCTAGGATACGCATGTGACACGAGTTTCCCACACATCTAATTGCACCCCGAAGGACACAAGCAAGTCACATATATTATTTATGAACAATATGAAGTGTCAAATATAGATCTACGTGTCCGTGTCAAAATACGACATGTACAAAGATCCGCGTCGGAGGGAAAACCCCCCAAAATAACGCGTATCACCAAATTGTTGGGATACGACCTACACGTACCCAATTATGGATACGACACTAGCCCCAAATACATAAACACATGTCAAATTGATCCATATGATCAATTGACACACACAACAAATATCATTCTCGAAATTCTCCAAAAATTGACACAAAAAGTACCATAACTTTCTCAATAGGCCTCCTATGAACACAAAATCAAATCATATGGGTAGTATATGCATATGGGTTGATTTTCCATGGTTAAATCTCAGATTTAGAAGCTATTTTAAGGAAAAACCTGAATTGTATCTATTGGGAGATGGATTCCAAATAAAACCTCCAATTGAGATGGAATTGTCTCCAAATTGTAGTTTCTTGCTCTTCTTTGTATATCCTTGCTTCCTCCTTCTAGATCCTTGCTTCTCAAGTCTCTAATGGTGATTTGGGAAGGAATTGGAATGAATTTGGTAGGGAAATGAAATAGGAATAAAGAAAATTTGGTAGTGAAAAATTCTAGATCTAGATTTGGAATGAAAAAGAGGAGAGAGAATTTCCCCCCTCTATTTAAATAGGCCGGCCCCTATTCCTCTCCCTTAAGTAATCATGTAATGTCCAATATACCCCTTGGGGCCTCTCTTGAAGAAATAATTAAGGAAGGAAGCTTCTAGTATAATGATTTAATTAATTTAATCCATCTCCTTAACAATGGGCTTTCTAAATGGGCTAAGTACTAACCAATTAATTCATGTTGGTCCATGGGTCCAAACTAAACTAGTTAGGTCCACTAACACAAGTCCAAAATAAATAAATAACATCTAACAATAATTAAATAATACCACAAATAATTATTTATCAAGCACAATAATTAATTAAATAAGAAATTACTAAAATACCTTTCCTAGAAAATGTGGTAGTGACAAGTCTACCCTCCTTAAAATAATTTCGTCTTCGAAGTTCAAAGACGATAACTACCCCCAGAAAATAACAGAACAGAACTAAAGAATCATAACTAACTATAAAAGAACATAACAATGAACAGAACATAACTAGGAAATAACATACCTCAAGGTACAAACAAATATGGATAACGCTCTCGCATTTCATCCTCTCTCTCCCAGGTAGACTCCCCCGGAGAGTGATGCCTCCATGCGATGCGCACCAAAGGAATAGTCTGGTTTCTCAGCATATTCTCTCTCCGATCCAGAATCTCAACTGGCTGCTCTGGATAGCTAAGAGTAGGGCCTACCTCTATCTCCGAGTGATCCAATACATGACTAGGATCTGCCACGTATCATCTCAACTATGACACGTGAAACACGTTGTGCACTCCCTCCAATACAGGTGGCTAGTCTAGTCTATAAGCAACTGCACCGACCCTCTCTAGAATAGTGAAAGGTCCGATGAATCGCGGACTAAGCTTTCCACCTCTACCGAAGTGAATCGTGTCTCGTGTCGGAGAAATCATCAGAAACACCAAACCACCCACCTAGAACAAAATACCACCTTAAGAACTTAATCTATAACCAACAACCAAGAACAAGCACAAAACAAAATCTAAACTATACCTCGAACTCCAAAGGTCTCCGATGGCTATCGGCCCAATGCCGCTGTCTGTCCTGTGCCACTCGAAGTCTGTCTCTGATCAACTGAACCTTTTCTGCTGCATCCACAACCATCTCTGGCCCAAGCAAAACTCTCTATCCAACATCGTCCCAAGACAGGGGAGTACGATACCTCCGACCGTACAGAGCTTCAAAAGGTGACATCTTTATACTGGCCTGGTAACTGTTGTTGTAAGCAAACTCTACCAAATAGAGATGGTCCTCCCAAGAACCCCCAAAATCTAGTACACAAGTGTGCAACATATCCTCGAGAGTCTGAATAGTCCTCTCTGACTGCCCATCTGTCTGGGGATGATATGCAGTACTGAACTTGAGCTGAGTGCCCAAACTCTCCTGCAAACTCCTCCAGAAATGAGAAGTGAAATAACTATCCCGATTTGATACTATGCTGACGGGAACTCCATGTATCCTAACGATCTGTCTCACATACATCTCTGCCAACTTCTCCGTAGACAAACCCACTTTGAAAGGCAAGAAGTGGGCCAACTTAGTCAACCTATCAACGATGACCCAAATCGCGTCTTTCCCTCCTGGAGATCGTGGAAGTCCGGACATAAAATCTATAGTAATGTGTTCCCACTTCCACTCTGGAATGGGTAATGGCTGAAGTAAACCTCCTGGCCTCTGCCTCTCGGCTTTCACCTGCTGGCACACTAAGCATCTAGATAAAAACTGTGCCACTTCCCTTTTCATGCCATACCACCACACACTCTCTCGCATATCCCGATACATCTTGTTAGCACCTGGATGCATGAAATACTGAGAGCGATGCGCTTCCTGCAACACCTTCTCACGCAGTGCCCCACTAGGCACACACAATCTAACTCCATGCCTCAAAGATCCATCTTCTGCAATAGTAAAATCATCTTCCAATCCTGCTCTCACCTGAGCTCTGATACTCCTTAGAGATATATCCTCATACTGTGCTGCCTTGATCCTGTCCATCAAATCTGAATGTATCTGCAATCCCTGTATCTGCATAGCACCACCAGGAACAATCGCCTCAATGCCCAAGCTCTCCAAGTCCTTCAACAAATATCGATCCTGCGTCAAGAACATAGCTACCGGATACCTACTCAAAGCATCGACAACTACATTAGCTTTCCCAGGATGATATTGCAAAGAGATATCAAAATCCTTCATCAGTTCCAACCACCGACGCTGCCTCATGTTCAACTCCTTCTGCGTGAAAACGTACTTCAAGCTTTTGTGGTCTGTAAAGATCTCTACACGCTCTCCGTACAAATAATGTTTCCACAACTTTAGGGCGAATATAACTGCTGCCAACTCCAAATCATGGGTAGGATAGTTCTTTTCATGAGGACGCAATTGCTTGGATGCATAGGCAATCACTTTTCCATACTGCTGAAGAACACAACCCAAACCCTTCTCCGATGCATCACTATAAATAGTGAAACCTCCGGACCCTGATGGCAACGTCAAAATAGGAGCAGACATCAACCTCTTCTTCAACTTCTCAAAAGTAACCTGGCAATCCTCCGTCCAAATAAACTCCACATCCTTCCTTGTGAGTCTGGTCATCGGCTCGGCAATCCTCAAAAAATCTTGCACAAACTTCCTGTAGTAGCCTGCCAATCCCAAGAAACTCCTGATCTTTGCTACCGAACTCGGGGTCTTCTAAGATTTTACTGCTAAAATCTTCTTCGGATCCACGTAAATACCATCACCAGTCACAACATGCCCCAAGAATTCTACCTTGTCCAGGAAAAACTCACACTTGGACAACTTTCCATACAGCTTCTCCTTCCTCAGCACATCCAACACAATCCTCAAATGCTCCTCATGCTCCTCCGGTGTCCTCGAGTATATGAGTATGTCGTCGATGAACACCACCACGAACTTGTCAAGGTACTGGTGGAACACCTTGTTCATCAAGTTTATAAATACCGCCTGGTGCATTAGTCAAACCAAACTACATCACCATAAACTCGTACTGACCATACCGAGTTCTAAAAGCAGTCTTCGGTATGTCCTTCGGCTTCACCTTCACCTGATGGTAGCCTGATCTCAAATCTATCTTAGAAAACACCTTCGCACCACTCATCTGATCAAACAGATCATCAATCTGCGGCAAAGGATACTTATTCTTGATAGTGAAGAACTTGATCTGATAAACCCCTTATCCTGCAATTTGTCCACCTGCTTCTTCAACTCGACCAGCTCGCTATTGTTTACTCTATAGACATGCTTCGAAATTAGTTCTGCACCTGGCACCAAGTCTATTAAAAATTCAATATCTCGATCTGGCGACAATCTTGGCAATTCCTCAGGAAACACATCCAAGAACTCCGCTATCAACGGATGCGGCAATTCCTTGTCTTCCACCATAGCTCCATAAATAATGCCTTCTTCCTGCTCTGCAGCTCCTCTAGCAAACTCGAACTCTGGCTCTCTTGGCGAACCAAACAAAACTCTACCTCCTCTACAATATATGCTAGCACGGTGCCTACTCAACCAATCCATCCCGAGTACAATGTCGTAGCTCGGAAGTGGCATTACAAGTAGACACGCACTCAACTCCCGGCCTCCCAAAGTAACTCTCTGATCCTTGCAAATATCATTAACCAGGATAATGCCTCCCCCGGTCATGATCTTGCAAGTCCTAAGCAAAGACTTAGCTACCAAACCATGCTTCAGAGCAAAAGAAACAGATACAAAACTATGGGAAGCACCACTATCAAAAAAAGATAAAGCTGGAATGGAATCAAGAAGAATAGAACCTGGGATAACATCTCCGGTGGGTTCATCCTCCTCGACGGTCATAGCAAATGCTCGTCCCTGCCGAGCACCTCCCTGCTGCTGATGTTGGACAAAATGCTACTGCTGTGTCGGAAGCGGTCCCCTTGGCTGTGCTGCAGGTGGTCTCGTCTGTGCCCTCGGAGCTGAAGCTGCTTCCTGAACTGCACGATGAGGACACTCCCTCGATTGATGCCCTTCAGTACCACAATACAAACAAACTCCTAGCCTCTTCCTGCAAACTTTCCAGATGTGGCCGGACTTCTTGCAGTAGTTGCATGGAGCTTGCTATAACTGTCTCTGCTGCTGAGGTGCCTGGTAAAAAGGCGCTCTAGTTGGATTCTGGTTTTGCTGTGGCTGCTGGAAAGGTCTGGAGTAGAAATCATGATGTTTGGTAGATACTGCACTACCGTTGGCCCCCAGAAAAGAATTACGGTCTTTCTTGGGCTTCAAACCCAACTCCCGCTCAACCTTGCGTGCCTCCGCTAGTATCTCCGAGTATGTATCATAAAAAGACGGAATGAGAATCTTCACTTCCCAGTTTAGACCCTCACAGAAATGAATAGCTCGAACCTCCGGCTCCCTCACCAGATACTCTGCTAATCGGCTCAACCTGCCGAACTCTGCAGCGTACTCCTCCACAGACATGCTCCCTTGAATGAGACTCTCAAACTGTCTCCCCAAGTCTAGCCTGTCTGCCCGGGCGGAAAACTTCTTCTTAAAAATGTCCTTGAATACCTCCCAAGATTGTCCTGCGTCAACCAGAACCGGCTCATTCCTGAACCAAGTGCAAGCAACATCGAACAGTTGAAGTCCTACCGCCTCAACCTTCAGGTCCTCAGAAAGACAGGACACCCTCATAAGACGCTAAATGTCCTCAAGCCAATCATCAGCATAGACGATGCCCTCCGTCCCTTTGAAAATCCTAGACTCCAGTTTCTTGAAGTCCTGAATGTTGCCTGGCCGAAGCTGAGCAACCTGAGGAACAACCTGCTGCTGGACCGGAACTCCTCTCTCAACTACAGCACGAGCAAGCTGATGAGCACTCTCGATGCCCTGCCGTATAACGTCGGTCTGCCTCTGATGTTTCTCTGACTGAGCCCTCTGTGCCTCGAGCATCTCACGAAATAGTATAAACATCTGTGACGCCTCTGCTGGCACAGGAGGTGGAGGTGGAAGCCCCTCAGATACAACTGGCACAGTCCTCTGAGTAGGTGGTGGACCTCTGAAAGCAG